>JAUZNK010069236.1:0-14178 GCA_035046665.1 Euphysa ruthae
GGTGGGGTGGAAAGTGCCCGCGGATTTTTTAATCAGGCATAACTTAACAACATAAATTAGCGACTTATTCTTTTGAAGCGAAATTTTTTGACTTTTGCTAAAATTTACTTAGCTTTCGGAAAAAGAAAAAAAAAATGTTTATTTTCTTAAACTTTCGGAGGGTAACACATTTCTTGACAGGAGATTAAAAAAATTAACATTTTTTTTTAAACAGCAGGTCATGTAAATGTACTTCAATGTATGTTAGAAGTATAAGTAAAAATTCTAAACCTGTTGCTTACTGTTGTTAGCATTGTAAAACAAACACCAGAAAAGTAGAATTTACTGACCAAAAAGTTATTGTTTTGGCTAATTTTCTGATCACATTCAAATTTTCGTAACTTGTAGCAATTGTTTTAGCTAGTAATAGACCATGCAGTAACCATGCAGTAACCATGCAGTAACCATGCAGTAACCATGCAGTACTACTACAGCGGAATTTGAAAGTGCGTATTTATTCATGGTTATTATATTCTCTCAATGTCTAAGGTGCTACCATTTTGAAATTTTGATCATACTAACTATTTGAAATATCAAAACCTGGCAAAATTTTTTGCAACAAATGTCAAAGCATAACGTATTTCCTTATATGGTTGCTTACATGGTTGCTTATATGGTAACTGGGTCACATGACCATTAACCTGATTTATAGTTCTATTCAGGGAAGGTTGGGCTATAAGTTTGCAAAGTTTCAACATCATAACATTAGTAGTTCTAAAAATCTCTAGGTGGGGTGCAAAAAGCCACACCCCCCACCCTACGTCTACACAGACAAAAAGGTTAACCCATAAAAGCATAAAAATTTTAGAATAAACTTAAAATTTCTCCTTTATTTCGTATTCTGTAATAATATTCTGATTTTTACAACTAAAAGTTTCAATGGTTTAATGTTAATTTTACACGATGAACTTTAAAAAGAGATCACCTGTGGAACAAATACTTCCCTACAAAAATGTTCCACAAACGGTTGTCATGATATTTTAAATTTAGCCAAACACATTAAGGTTGAAATCTCTTGGTATATTGACACTGCCCAAGGTGACAACTAAATTAACATTATAGTGGTATAGTGCTATAACATTGTGTAGTTTTGTAGAGTTTTGGTGTTGGAGATAAAAAAAGTTAGCTCCTAAAAATGAGGGCAAAAATTAATTTCTACCTTTTTTATAGTTTAAAACCAATTCAAAAATTCACCTCGATAGAAGCAGACACATTTTGAATAATATGGTTAAAAATATATAGTCTGTTGTTTCTAATTTGTAATATAACCTCGAAAATTATATAGAAAAGACATTGGAACATGTTGGTTAAACTTAATTTTAAAAATGATGTCATTCTTGTCAAAATTTTTAGTCAGCTTGTGTTTTCAAGGCCTTTCAGAAATTCTAAGGTTATTAGCATTTTTTTGCAAAACTTTTTGAAAGAGCATTTGCGTATTTTTAAATTTTTGTTTTCAATTATTTCCGTTTTACTTCGACATACTTATGAAGTTCTTGCTGATTTCTCATTGAATAATTTAGAGATATATGTTTTGCAAAACTAAGTAACATTGTTCGTTTTCAGTCAAAAGAATTTTCAATCCAGGCTTAAAAAAACCTTTTTATGTTGGAAATTCCAATAAAAAAAAGTAGGAATCTTACTCATAACGTTTCAGTTTTTTTTTAAGTTATTGGTTTGAAAATCATAAATGAATTTGAAAAATGGTTTTTTACTTTGGTTTAGGATCCTAGATGATAGTTTAGAAAAGATTTAATTTTGAATCCATCGACAGAGCAAATCGAAATCATAAGGTTCTAAAAATTTCATTAATTTCTTGATCCTTCAGCTCTGGGGACTTAACGGATTTTTTTTTAACCTTAAAATGTTTTTTCTTAACACCGTTCTTTTGTTTTAATTTAGTTTTACACATCGTCGCAATTTTTTTTTTTGAAATTGGCAATTCCGTTGTCTGATTCTGACATCATCCTCAAACTTTGTAGGATTGGAAAATACGATCATTGTGCTGAAGACTTCATAAATAATTGACGTAGTAGACCCTAAAATTCAGTTATCTAAATTTCTGTTTTATCTTTTCCGAATCACGTTAAGAGAATAATAAAGATAAACGTTTGCGGTGCTTTTATTCTTGATATAAAAGCTTAGCTGGTTTCATTGATTTTTTACCCAAGAACAGATGTCGTCTAGAAAAAACTGAAATCATATTTGATTTTTTTATAAACGTAAGTTGTATCAAGTTTACAATGTTTGAAGTGAAATTTTGCTGGAATTTTAGTGTTTTTATTATTTTTTCAAGAATTTCTGATGTTGTACCAGCATGAAAATTGATCAATTCCATGCAACGCGATAGTTTAGTCACACTTAAGTGCACATAAATCAGTGAAAAAAAACTTGGCTTTGTTAAATGTGACCAAACTTTCACAAAATACATAACTTCAGTTTTAGATATTGTAATATGTCTGGAAAACGATGATATATTTAAATTTCCAAAAGAAAAGTAGTTATATGGATCTAAACAGAAATTAAACACAGGGACTGTAAAAATTTCGCCCTAAAAACAACAACTTTGCTACAAAAGAAACTTTTAAATACGGTCTCCTATACCATTAAAAATAACGTTATAAATATGAATATAGTGTAACAAGACCTTCACAGATTTTGGAAGGGCAACTTGAGTGAATTAAATAAACAAGAAATGCTGGTGGAACATCCCCCTTAAAAATTTAATGCTAAAAGTTCCCTTTAAATTTTTCATCAGTAGTTACTGCAATTTGAAAATAAGTATCTGTAAGAAAATACCCTTTAAACTTGTAAGTGATGCAAATATTAACTAACTCCATATCACCACCTCTATGGATTTCTATTTCGCAGACGATGGTCACAAAAACTTCACATAGTGAGTGATATTATACCCTACTTATATGATTTATATGATGTTAGTTTTGTAGAACACATCCTTTGACTCATGTGTAGAAAATTCTAGAATGTAGGAGTTGGCCCATTTCGATCTTAATAATTATCTCTTAGCTGGCTATTTATTGCTATTTATTCTGATGTTAAAGGGCTACAAAAGGCTTTTGACCTATATCACCGCTTGTCTAAAAATTTATTTTAACTTGTTTGTAGGCATCAAGATCCCATAATCTCCTTATTTGTTTTTTTTTTTGTATAGAAGCTTATTTACTACTTTTAGTGATTTAGCGATACTGTCTCATTTTTGTTTGCTTAAGGCCCATTAAGGGGACTGTAAAATATTCTTTTGATCTGTCTAAAAATCATGACCTTAGTTCTTTAACTCAGCTTATTTTTACTTCGACAGAATGAATCCGAGTTATAGTAAGAGAAGGTTAAATGACTTTTTCAAGGCTTTTGATGAAAAAACGTTATCAAATTGACGAATTATCAGAAAAGAAAACATGGAAACATCTTTAGTAATTATTTGAAAAATTTTCATATCTAAACATAGATGAAGAAATCATGGCATTGGCACTAACTTCTCGAAATTTCTTTGAGTTTGAGTCTTCGCAGATCATTTAAGGTTGAAGTTTCTTTGAAAAATACTTGACGTTTATTTAGTTAGCCCTTATAAACAAAAGAACGCTAAAAATTTTTTTCATAAATATTTTTTTCTGAAAAAACTTTCTCTCTAGGAAATGGATCCAAATATAATTCATGCTTCGATTATTTTCCTTTTATCAAAGCGCATACATACGTCCTCATTTATTTCGTAACGGTTACGTCAAGAAATGGTTTTCTTTTCTTTTCTTTTTAATTTTTGAAGATTTAAAACAAGTTGTAAAATAAATCTGAAAATTTTAGATAGACTTTTAAACTCGACTTCTATGAAAATAGAAGAATAAAGATAACATTGTTTGAGCTATATGGGCGACAGTCAATAATTCCATGTTCGAGCGTCTGAGGCAAAATCGGGAATCGTTACAAAAAATTAAAAACCCGTTTTTACATGCACCTTTAGTTTTAACTTATTTTAAACCTCTTAACCTATTTTTTTGAATAACCAAAAATACAAATGGAATCAAAATAACTGAAAGAAATAACTGAAAGAAATATGTTTTATTTTTTGTGTTTTGACAGGGCGAATTTATGATTCAAATGAATTCTAAGATGTCCAAATAATTTGTAGGATTTGTAAAAGTCCAGTCTATATCTGAGACTTGGATGACGGTTAATATGTATAAATTTATACAGTCGCTCACTTTCTGTACTTCTTTGCCATTATATGAAATATATGTAGCTCAGTAAAACTATTTGATTATATTTTCAGTAAAAAAGATAACTTTAATATAGATAATACTTTAACATAAAAATTACATTATTGAAAATTGGTATTATACTTCATAATAATATATAAGTGTTCTAGGCTGAGAACTGTCTGCAACCACCTGAAGTTGTGGTAATTTTTTCTTTAGATTTTGAAATTATACAAAAAATAATTTCCGGATCCAAAGTGTACAAACGCTGATAACAAGTTTTTTTTGACGTATCAGTGCCACCATTATTCTTAGTCAGCGGAATAAAAGTTTCCAAATAATATTATGTTATACCGTTTGAATGATCTTCAAAACTGAGGAATTTTTTTTTGTAGAGAATTGTTTTTGAGACATAGTTGAAATAGATAGACATCTTACAACTTAGATGTTTCAGAGAATATAGCTTTTTGCAAAAATTTATTAATGAATGTTATTTAAATTTGTTGGAAAACATTCAAATGAGAGGGAAATAGTTAAAACATGAAAAATGAGTTGAATCAGATCTCGGTTTATGGGGTGTTTAAATATTTTTTTATTCAAAATTCCTTTATTTTACAGTTAGCTTTAACACAGACCTCTTTTATGTGCGGTAGGAAAGTTAATCTATTATCTAGCGTTACAACAAAATTGTTTTACCTGATAAGAAAGGGAAACATCATTTTCTTCAAGAAAAATTACTTCAATGTCTTTTTGAGATTCCATATAAATATTAATTGTAAAATTACAATTTGAACCAAGACCATACGCCTCAAGTTTCATATTGAGTAAGTTATGTAGAAAACAATCAAATACTTTAAAAAAATCCATTAAGGATTCTCCAATCCTCCCTAATTTTTAAAAAACTTTTTGCCAGCTGTTTATAATATTGAAAAAGCAGGTAGCAGATTTGTTTTGCACATTCGCTTTGTTATCAAGTTGTGTTTGTGGGGTCAAAAAAACACTGACGTAATATTTCTCTGAGTTTTCGCCTATAATTTCAAATTAAACTCAAACGAAATATTAATAAAATTTGACAACGAAAAGTACTGCAGCCTTACAAAAACTTTTTTGGTCCAGAAATCTCTTTTCCCTTACTTCAATTACATTCCCTAAGTGAATATGGAAATTGTAAATAAAATGGAGGTGTTAAAAAGAGTGAAGCACTTAATAAAGAACATCAGATAATAAAAATGACATTTTGAATTACATACAACTTGTACATAAACTTTTTTATGGGAGAAAAACAATAAAAACTTAGTCGATACTAAAATGCTGTTCAATTGTTCATATAAACTCAAAAGTTTTTAATTGTCGCCAATTGATTCGGATTCTTTCACTCAAGTAAAATAGTCAGAATTTTTCATTCGTGTTGTTTTTGATCTCATGGTTTAAAACAAAATTCATTTCTTGAAATAACATATGATAAAAAATGCCCTTTATGGCTGCAATCATTATTTCCCGTACTTACATTCTGGCCATAAGCAAAGTTATTCAGGCTAATATTTTTGGCCAAAGCAACTGTATGAATAATCCGTTGCTCGGGTAAAAGTTGAAAAATCGGTTTTCAGACACAATTTCAAAAGTTAATTTTGAGACACTTAAGTTTGTTTTAGGGGATTTTTAAGGGGCTAGTATGGTAATAAAAAGTGATAAAAAAAAAATAAATGAATAAATAAATACTTATTTTAGGACTTTTATTTATCGTATAAGCCAAATATCAAGTTTTTTTAACCAACAAAATTACTTAGCTAGGTTAAAAACGAATTTTCTTGACAACCGTATTTAGCCTTTTTTTAAATCCCTAGAAACCATTAACTTATTTGGTTGCTATAAGAAATTAGACCATCTAAAACAATTTAAAAATCCCACCTTTACAATCTACGGAAAATGGAGATTGGAACCAAAAAACAGCTTCTGGCTTAAATTATTATTTCGTGTTATTTTTACATGATATCTTTGCATTTTTATTACATGCTCAGAGCCACACGCTTTAATAATTTAAAAATCAATCAATCTTTCTTACAATATTTCTAAATTATTATTGCATTTTACTTTAAACTTCTATGGGAATATCAGAAAAAGGTTCATGATGGTGAAAGAAAAAAGCTTTTTATGGAAAAAGGTTTACAAAACAGGGAGAGTCTTCCCCATCAAAGACAACGAAACTTTCTGCCTCATCAATGAAGTTAAAAGCTTGATGATCTCCAAACTCCTGATGTTGTTGATAACGACTTTAACTTTACAATAATATCAAACTTAATAAAGCTTCTACAAAAAAAACGAATTTTTCTTTCGAATGATATCAAACTTAATAAAGCTTCTAAATTGTCAAAGTTGTAGGGTAGAAACTGTCGCTAACCTGTGATTCAAAGAGCAATTTTGGCTTGAGTTTTGGTTTCTTGGTTACTTGTTGGATATGCGAATAAGAAAACGATTTTTTTTTCATCTCCTACTTGTTGTAACAAAAAAGAAGTTAGTGATGCTGATGAATTGACCAATCAAAGAGAATGTGCATTTTGCAAACCTTTTGGTATAAACACTTGTGCTGTTATGGCGTTTCGTTTTTAGCGACATCATGGTTATGAAGCCACGGTCAAAAATTTGTACAATGAAATTTCAAAAACATTAATTGATGCTTATCAGTGTTTAGTTAATAGTAGCGTGAAAAATACATCAACCGAACTAAGTCCTTTCGGTAAGGCTTCTGGAGATGTTATCTGCGGGTTCGACGGTTTGTTGCAAAAGTGCGTTTATACTTCAAATAATGGTGTTTTTGCGGCTGTTTCAGTAAAGAGTGGAAAATTTGTAAAAACATTTAAATTATGTTCTATATGGCAATGTCACATCCCGACGAGTGTGACAATTTCCATGCATCGCATGACCATAATTTCCATATAACACGCCATGGATCGGCAGGCTCCATGAAAGTAAGTGGGGCGTAAATAATGTTTCAGCTCTCTGAGGCTAAAAATAATGTTCGGTATACAAACTCTATTGGAGATAGTAGTTAAGCACAGTTGTGTCCGCTAAACCGTATGGTGAAAGCGTAGTATAAAAGTGTGAAAGTATCGAGCACGCACAGAAGCGAGTCAGTACCTGACTAAAAAACCTGAATAAAAGACATAAGGAAGTGCATCCAGATGGTAAAAAACTAGGTAGAGCAGGAAGATTGACTGAAAAAAATCATAATTATTTGCAAAATTGCTAAAGTATGGTATTTAGAGAAAACGCTAACAATTTATATGGAATGAAAAAAGTATTGCCGCTGCTCTCTTCCGTTATTCCGAAAGTACCGATGTGGAATACGACATAAGTTTCGTTTATGCACCAAGGATCTCTGGTGAAAATTCCAATATCTGCTGCTGTCCGAGATGATGTTAAACCCATGTTTAAAGATCTTGACGATGATAAAATGCTTGAAAAGTGAATACACGGCAAAACCAAAAATTCAAACGAGCCGATAAACCAATTAATTTGGTAAATATTTCCCAAAGGTGGTTTTGCTGCGAGAACTGCACTTAAGTTAGGCGTTTCATCACTAATGCTGCATTTTAATGATGGGCAGTGGTTTTTAGAAAAATCTTTTTCTAAGCTACAAATGCATACCGGTGTGAATGTTACAATTATTGTTTGAAGATAGTCGCCCATCGCGTGAATAAAATGGAAATTCAATGTAGCTCACAAAAATGAAGCAACAAAGCCACCATGTTATGGTAGCTGAGAGCAGTGATTAATATTTTAGGTCTGTTTTTATTAAAGCGTGTTTATCTCAAAATGATGTATTTTAGGTTAGTGGCGGGTAATTCTCAGGAACTATAAATGAAATTTCTTTGAAATTATCAATGCTTATTTAATACACTATTTTATGTTCTCTATACTAATAGTTTTTGATCATTCTTATTTTTCAAAAGCTACGGGCTCCTTTATACCACCGATAAACCTAATTTTATACAAATTTGACTAAAATATTGTAAAATAGTCATGAAAAACTCATTTGTGGTACAATTAGGCTTTAGTACAGATAATAGATTTATGAAATAAATCTTGAGAAAAAACAATCAGTCTAATTTAATAAAAGGTTTGAAAAGAACCCCGCCATTTTACCGATTTTAGGCCGTTGTGTCTAATTAGTTAAGCGCGTGAACTATTTTCTTTTAGCGTTTTTAAGTAGATTTTATGATATCATCATAATATAAATTGATTAAACTCAAAAACAAAGATTTTCTTGTATTGCCATACTACCCGGTTAACCTCGGAATCAGATTCTACGATAGTTAAATAGGCAGAAATAATAGTTTTTGAAAAAATTATTTTCTAAAATTTGATTACCGTAATATCCCCTTAAAGTGGTAAACCACTATTAAATTTCAAAAATACTCCATTTTACAAAAACAGCTGTTTTTGATATTTTATTATATTTAGAAAATCATTTTGCATAAAAGTTAGCAGAATGTTGAAAATTTTGAGCTTTACTATAGTAGGTGTGTGTTTGTTTTACCCCAAAATCTTTAGATTAAGGTATGTTAGTTTGTACCACAATTTTCGCGACTAGTCGCGATCTTTCTCCCTCAAATGGAACCATGGGTATGGGTCTTGAGAATTTGGTTGATAGGCTTGAAAGTATAGCCAAAAATCCGAAACCTTAAAAGTTTGTTTACTGGAAAAGAGAGTTGGGTCAGGGTTTGAAGAATTTTATTGTGTTTCTGGTTTATCTTTTGAAACATTTTTCTAAATTGAATTCAGATGTTATGTTTTCTCTTACTAGGTAAGACTACGAAAAATAATAAATAAGAAAGTAACCTCTGCTCAGAGAAGAAAAGCTGGTCAAAGAAGTAACAAGGACTTAGGAAGCCCTCGAGTATCCAATGATTCTCCTAGTGCTCTCCCATTTGAGATTAACATGTGAAGCATTATAACAATGCAAGAAATTGGAAAAAAGTCACACTGCTTTAGAGAAACTATGTAGTTTTATGAGCTTAGCTCCACCTATGAAAAAGAATGCGTTTAGTAAAATGAAAAAAAAAATCTTTATGTCGCATTTAACGACACCACTGAAAAGTCAATGAATCAGGCTTCTGTGGTATTACAAGCTGATGGAGTAACTCTAGATAAAAATGGTGTTGGTGGGATATTGTATATGATGACACTTGGCAGAGGAGGGGCTGTTCGTCTTTTTTAAAGTGTGCTTCGGTTTAATCGGTTTGATTTTGTGTGTGATGTATAACGGGACCACAATGGAAATATTGTTGACAGAAAATTTTTGTGCCTATCCTTGCCACCATTTGTTTTTATCTTAATGTTTTTTTATTCATTTTTCTGTTGTCTCGTAATGTTCATAGCTAATGTACATTTGTTTGTGGCAGAGTAAATACTTACTTATCACTTAGCGGTGTTATTACAGTGATTTCTGCTGATAACAGTAAACGCCTTAATTTCCGGGTAACGTTAAAAATTTGTCATAAATGTACATACTCAAAAAGTTTAAAGAAATCGACGAATACTTTAAACCTATGGAAAAGTACGACTGCAGAACTAATCATCATGGTTCCTCAGGATCAATGGAGGCGCAGATCTAGTAGAATGTTTTTCATCATCAGAAAAAGATCAATAGCGTTATAAATTCTTTATTCGTAAAGGTGATTCCAAGTCTCATGTCAACCTTATAGAGAAAGATCCTTATGGTGCAATTGTGGTTCAAAAACTAGAATGTGTTGGCCAAATCAAAAACGGGTTGGTGGCCGCCTGCGAAAGTTTTAAGCGACAAGTAAAGATAAGCTTTATGATAGGAAGATACTTGGCGGCAAAGGTGGTCTCACAGAGAAAGCGATAAATAAGACGCAAAAGTATTTTAGTATCGCAGTAAGACAGTCTAACTAGATAAAAATTTTTTACGAGATGTAAAAAGCTATCGGTGCTGTACTTTCCTAGTTATGATGAAAATGATTCAAAAGTGAGGCACAGAATGTGCCCGCGACGCCACGAAATCTGGCACTCATTCCAAGCTGATAAAATTAATAGAGTTAGTAAATACATTAACAAACCAGGCATCCCCTCTATTATGATGTTATTAGGCCCTGTTTTATTAGTTTGAGTGATTATGACTTTCTAAAGCTCTGTTTACATGATAAAACTTAAAGCAGCGACGAATCTTTAAATGAGATGATCTGGAAACGCTGCTCGAAAGATGTTTATGTAGGCAAGAAAACTGTGAGAAGGCTATTGGAGTAGTAAAAGTATTTGAGTCACTTAATATTAAACTTGAAGTGCATACAAACATATTTTGCGAAGGGAATGATCTTAGTCAGTTATATATTATAGAGCGAAAGTGTATACCGGTAACTAAGTAGAGAAGGAAACAGCTGAAAGAGCAACGAAAGGGTTTTATTGATAAGGCTGAGGAAAAGGAAGGTGTAACATATATAACTGGTTTATTTTAAACGCATTATTTAGATATCTATACAAGTTTATTATTTGGGCTCTTAATTTATTGTTTAACGTAATTTTATCATACTTTCTGTGACCATTTTTCGCGTAATCATTCTCTTATGTGCAATACTTCATAAATAAATTCTTTAGTAAGAAATATCTTTCTGTAGCTTGGTATAACTGTTGAAAGTGTTCTTTGTTTGCTTTAAAACAAGTTTTCATGCTTCATTTTACATACATTTTTAAAAATTTATATTTAAGCTAGTTTTTCTGAAAATGTGCTTTTTCAAAAAGCTGGGTAAAATATCTCAGGAATGGCTGAACTAATTGTTCTGAAATTTTCACAGTTTGATCTTTCTATATGATGTTTATCTACTGTAGCAAATTTAAATTAATTTGATGTTTGGCCGTTGGTTTATGTCATTTTGAATTTGGGTAAAACGGGTCATTTTGGGGGAAAATAATAGGCTACTAATTTTTAAGTGAACCAATCACGATTTACACCATTTGCTACAGTGTGAAGGTATCACCAATGTCAGACTGCTGTCAAAATTTCAAGTCCATTGCATCGATGGTTTCTGCTTTATGTTACGCAGTGTAAAAGCCATTTTTAGGGGTTAGCGGATCAAAAATTATCAATTAGAAGTTTTTTTTATATGCTAAGTTTCACAGAATAGAGATGAGTTATAAAGAAATTAGCTTTGATAGTTCGCAAGCTCAGCTTTTAACAAACCTATCGATGTATTGGTAAAGAAAGATGCAGGTATTGCTATTAAACGGCTTAACAATAACTCAATGGTTGCTAACCTAAATTTCAAATCTTTTGATCATTAGTGATAGGCGAAAAGTTTTCTCTGTTTTTATGCTTAAATGCGGAGTAGCTTTTATTTTATCAGTTCCATATTTTTTTTACTATGGTGCATCTTCTTATGGTTGCATCTAGTCTTAAAATACGCTGCACTGAATTATTCTTCATTTTCAGTAGCTTTAAAGATTCCAGAAACATAGTTTAATTTAGGTTTACCTGATCATACTAATGCTGTAGTTATAACGTTTATCAAAGTAAATATACATATTCAAAAATACTTGCTTTCGTAGCAGCATTTTTAATCAGTACTATATAAGTTCCTCAATTACTAAAATTGGTCCCGTGTAATTTTTTTATGCATACGATTTTCTGCCAAATATTCTAAGGAATTCTTCTCTTGTGGTTAACATAAGAACCAGGAACAACTTTGCGAAGATTTTTCTTCGACGGAGATTCATTTGCAAACGATAGTTTTGTAAAGAAAAATCTGATATTATCAAATGTGCGACCATGGCATAAGTTGCGCGGTGCTTATTTTTGCTACTTTAAAATAAAATTAGGTGTAGTAGTTAGCTAATTTATCAAATAACATCTTCTAATTAATATTATAAACAAAATCGATAGAATAAATACAATTTCATAAAAATGCTTAAATAAATACTAGAAAAGAAATATACACGAAACTAATGTGATGCGCAGAGGAAAAATGATTAAATCGTCTTCCTTGAGCTAAGAAGACGCAAAGTACTACATAGTGAAACCAGAAACCAAAGTACTATATAGTGAAACCAGAAACCAAAGTACTATATAGTGAAACCAGAAAGGTTTGAAAGAAAATTAGTGTTAGCATCATGAGTTCATGTCACCTTCATTACACTGATGAACTTGATATTCCAGGTGGCTAATAAAAAAAATATTTTTTAACTTGATATCAAAAACTCGAACGCCAAATATTTTCGTGCATGGTTCTTTTTAAATTTCAAAATTCTTTAAAAGCATGCCAGCAAGTTCTTCTTATTCTCTTTCTTGATACTGTGACCCTTAAAATTTCCAAAAGTAAACGAACAGATAAAAACAAACTACTTTTGGTTTTCTTCTCATAAATGACGTGCGGAGTAAATTCGGAAAAAATTTAACAACTTTCCTACTACGGAAGAATAGGTAATTAGCAGCAAGGTAGTGTTTTTTCTACTCCCAAGCACGTGAAACCTCGCACGCCAATGTTCCTATATATATAGTACTTTCATTTTCCCCTTGCATCTTTAACAAAACGGAGAGCATAAATCCGGAAAACGCTCTCCTAGCTGTATCAGTCAGAATTCACTATAGCATGTTTACAGATAAATTTTAAATAAAATAATAGAATATAACTGACATGGAATAATTAAAAATGTCTTAAATAATTTATAGCAATATAACATATTTGATAAAAAGCTGTTTATACCCAACAACATATACTTTCATTTTAACAATTTCAGAGAAATCAGAATTCAAAAATAATACCTCAAAAATAAGTATTTTTGAGGTAGGAATTCCAAAACGATGCGGACAAATACTTACAATTCAAATTTCTACTTAAATTATTTGGAAATTTATCTTTTTTAATATTCAAAAACAAATCTATTTTTTAAAAAAATGTAGTTTTTCACGGCATTTTGATGAATTTCAAAAACATTCCTTAAAATAAAAATTAATTTCAGTTGATTTGCAAGTCACCTTTTTAGCCAGACTTAGATTTGAAAACAAACAGAAAGAAAAAAAAAGAAACTTATGCTGATTTAACTGCAATAGCTTGCAGTATTCCGATGGAAAAATTGGTATGTTAGATATCAAAAAAGGGTATTTAATATAAAGAAATTTTAATGCACTAGGTAAATTATATCCGTCCTGCTTTTGCATCATTCACACCACCCCACAAATCAAATATTAGTTCATCAGGAAATTCGAAATCTCCCAGCTGTTGGTCTACTGCTGTTACAAAGTCGCTCGGATTCTCTTGTACTTTCGCTAGGTCGATCAGTGTGTGTGCTAAAATAAAAAATATATTTATTTGATATAAAGTTGACTAAATAATACCTTATGACAGAAGGAAAAAATAAAGAAATAACGAGAAGCAGTTCTCATACTACTTTCATTTCTATTATCATACCTTAATTAAATGAAAATTACCAATGATATTTTCTCAGTATATATTTCAAAAACAGAGTGCCCTAATTTGAATTATAGCAGCAGACTATATAATTTCTGAAATACACAGAGAATTTGCATTTTGAAAACAAGGTCATTAATTATTTTTAATCAAGAGTGTGTTAGTTTTTAAAACTGTACAACACGATTACTGAGTAATTCAATTCAATTACTAAAGTTTAGCAAATGATGGATACAAGAAATAAAGCACAGTCTGGGTTTTTAAGGTATATAATTTTAAGTGCATAATAAACGATGATCAACTATTGACAGATTGTGATTGAGGATAACTGCAACAAACGAATTCATACTCTTATGAGAATATACAACAAAAACATGACAAGAGAGACGATTAACAAAGAAAATGCTATAAAACAAACGCATTCATACTCTCATGAGAATATACAACAAAAACATGACAAGAGAGACGATTAACAAAGAAAATGCTATAAAACAAACGCATTCATACTC
>JAUZNK010069247.1:0-14178 GCA_035046665.1 Euphysa ruthae
TCGACTTTTTTCATAAAATCCAAAAACCGGCCTCTTAGAATTGTGTTCAAAAATGTAACATATAAGGCCGTATCTTAGGTAGGCCATGCTCAAACCACTCTATGAAACCTCTATTGCCAAAAGCTTTCCTTATAATATTTTTGTATAAAAATTATTATCATAATATACCTTAAATGTATGCATGTGACTGGTACAGGCATTGAATAAGTTATTTTCTAATATTTATAATAACATCTTAATGTTAATGAGAATATTTTTTCTGAAACTCTTTATCCTCTAGAAAAACATTTTGGACAAATCATCAGAGCACCTAATTTATGCCTTTTTCATGTTTTTGTAGTATTTATTGTATTAAGCTCACATAGTCAAAAGCTTTTTTAGATTTTTTACTTGCTGTGCAAAATTAATATGTAAATGATCACTTTATTTTTAGATATTTTCTTCCTAGAGTGCATTAGTCATGTGAATATATACAAAAAACCCATCAGTGTAGTTTAGAATATTTCCTTGAGTCAAAGATTACTTATAAATTAAGTAGATCTGCGCAGGCAAATTACTTATAGTGTTAGTAGTAAGTGTACTGTAAATTGTAGGATCTTGGTGAAATGATGATAATATGGATCCAGTACTCAAACCATACAAAGGTAGTGAACATGCATTACCCTAACAGACACCAAATTAACATTATCAGACTTACATTATGTTCTACTAAGTCTAATTGTAAAGAGGTATATGTCATTCTTCAGGTACGTGTATGCTTAACAGCTCATTAGTGTCGCTTGAGCAATCTCCTGTAGTCTAAAATTTTTTCTGTAGATTTGCATAGGCATACCATTGTGGTGTTATTAGTAAATGTACTGTAACTAAGATCAGGTAAAGTCATAATAAAATGGGTCCAATGCTCAAACTTTGCAAACATAGTGGGAATGCATTGTTCTAAGAGATACCAAATAAAACATTTCTTCATTAAAATTGTAAAAGAAAATTATTAAACTTGGGTTAAAATTAAGCTTTCAAAATATTAAAGGGACTTCAAGGTACTTTGACATATTAGTCTCTATTTAAGGAGTTTTTTAAAATAATGAATAATCCTTTTTATTTCAATGGAAAAGCTTATGCGGTTTTTGAGTTATAAGTGTTTGAAGTTTTGGGCTGTGGTGTGAGGTATTAACAGAAATTTTTCATTATTGTTGCCACTCGACCAGATATTTTTAATTTTTGTCTATGATGCTGTGAGATATGAGTTTACATTAAATGCAACCTATTATCTGAATATCTTTCACTAGATCTGATTTTCTTTTCTTCTTTTTTTAACACTTAAACAGGAAATTGTGGTAAAATTACTTAGTTAAAACTTAATGTTATCGTTATTATTAGTCAAAATAGACTTCCTTAATCACAATATTAGGGGACACAAAATATCTTTTAACTGGTTCAGCTGACAACTCTGCTCGCATTTGGGATATTGAAACAGGAAAAGAACTTGTGCATTTTCAAACTGGCTCTGCAGTTCGAACGTGTGCGTTTTCGTATAGTGGAGAGCAATTATTCATTACTACTGATAAAACAATGGGTCAGACTTGTGAAATCAAATTGTATGAGCTCAAGGATGCATTAGAACAAGGTATATTTTACTAACTTGGGTGTAATAATTTCACTTTTATCTAATTGAATGATTGTCATATAAAATCTTATTGGATCTTTGAATTTTTGTTGTGTATTTCCAGACACTTTTGAGAAAAGAAATTATTCCGTATTAAGGGAAAATCTGCCTAAAGTTGATACAAATGCCTTTAAAATACTCAAAAAGGATTTAAAAACATTAACGCTCAACATACGAAAATGCTACCATTTTTAAATTTACGATGTTATGTAAATATTTTGCAGAATTGCTTCAATTATCACAAATCTCCTACTAATAATTGTAATTAAGATAGTGCTATCTTTTTTTATCAAAATATCTCTGTTATTTTTAAACATTATACATTAACAAACTTGAAGAATAAACTATAAATTGCTTTGCAATTTGCGAAAGCGAAGCTGTGAATTAGAGCCCTGTATTACATCAAAATCACGATATACTTTAGGAATGGCACACAAAGAGTTAACATTGTATTCATTGTCACTTATATATTTCTATTTATTGTGTTCTTGTACTTTTTTTTGTAAAAAGATTGATAAAAGCATTGAGAAAAAAAATTTTTTCAACATTCTAAATGCATTCTAGTATTTGATAATTGGACCACTTGAAATAAAAAATTTTGGATTTAATTTGGTGCAATCAAAAAAAGATTGATTTGGCACAGTGAGAAAAATTTTAAATTTAGGGAGGATCTAATTTGGCGGAGAAAGGAAATAATTTAATTTGGAGCAGGTTTGATTTGGTGATTTTTGCCATTTTACACCAGTTGCGGCAAATTTTCAGTATTAGAAATACTTTTTTTAATAAAAAGAGATTTTCCTTACCTTAACTTTTAGTCTTTTAAATTTTCTCCTTGATGCCAAACAGGATTAAAAATTTAAAAGGTGGATTCAAGGATACAGCTTTAATCAAAAAGCTATTCAATGCTTTTACTGCATATAAATAATGTTGTTAAGTCGAAAAGTTTTTAAAAACTTTTGTAGAGTTAATAAAATGCTCTTTTTAGCTTCAGAAAATTATTCTAAGACATTGTAAAAAATGCATTTTACTAATGAACTTAACAGGTTGTTGTAACACCTGCACATTAAAGGATGATACATTGGGAAAGGGAATTTTCTTTCCAATCAATTTTTTCAAATAATTATCTTTAATAATTTTCCTCTATTCTCTGTTATTCACAGGAACTTTATTTATCATTCTATAGAAAATTTTGAATACAAATTAATCTATTTGTTTCCAAAGCTTGTTTAAAGCTCTGTAATTTTACAAGGCTCATTTAATCTATTAATTAATTAATTTTATTTATTTAGGTAAAAATGCTACTCCGTATTTAACAATACCAGTTACAGACTCTAAAGTAACATCTGCTGTGTGGGGTCCATTAGATGAGTATATAGTGACTGGACATGACAATGGTTCAATTTCAAAATGGTGTGCTCTTGTATGTTATTTCTTTGGCATTCTTTTAGAAAATTTAAGGGGTTCCAAAATTAAATTTTTATATAGAAAATAATCTTAACGCCAGCCTTGAAGCATGCTCTATGTATGCAATGCTCTGATTCAACCTCACTTTTACTATGCATTTGCTGCCTTTGTTTTTAGGCCTCAACAAATCACTTAAAATCCATTTGAAAATTGCACAAAATAAATATATAAGATTTTGTTTAAATACGAATAGTCGTGCCCATATTGGTACTGAGTAGTGTAGAGCCATAAATTGGCTGCCTGTTGATTTGAGGGTTAATCAGATCATTTAAATTCTGCAGTAAATTACTTATCTGAAATCTTTAAAATTTCTGAATATATAACATAACAGCCATCTAAGGTTATACACCATTAAGAAGATCCACCATGGGAAAAAAAATTCTCTGTCATCAAAATATCAGTTTATCCCTTTATCAATCACAAACTATAACGTTTTTAAACATAAGATTAAAAAAACATTTTTTACCTCTCTGGATAAAGTTTGCAGACCTAATGATTATAAACTATAATTCTGTGAAACAAAATACGAACTGTTTCTTTTTGTTACTCTAATATTTTGGATTGAAGCTCAAACAAAAAATCTTGGTGATTCAACTGTTGGGAGCGAGCGAACAGTTTTCCCAGTGTAAATCAGTTAGAATGTCAAAGTCTTTCCATCAAGCGTTTGCAATAAAGTGGCAGTAATTCCACTCTTATCATTTTCTCCTTTTCTTGAGACATATTTGGAAACTTTTTCTCCCATAGCAACATTCTCTGTCGGCACATCCTTTGAGGGTGTTTGGTCAATATTCAAAATGATTCGATCGAGAATGTCATACTAAATTATTGCTGAAGCAATTTCAAAGTGAAATTGGGTTCTCACTTCCAAAAACGAGATTGTTACAATCGGCCTGGATGTAGTAATTATGTGGCGATAAAATTTCTTTTTTTTTTTAAAGTGATTGAAGCCACCCTCTTGTAATCACAAACTCCAAGTGTGTACCATACTTTGCAAGATCAACTTTAATAGGGCCCATTAAAATTCCACGAACAACATCAGTATTATTAGTGTCTCCTGTTATACTCATGTTCTTAATAAACAGACGGCTTTGTATCTAGTTCATTCGGGAGAAGAAATGGACTGCCTCTTCTTGTGGAAATGATGGCATATTCTACTGGTTTTGTTTTAGTTCCTTGTTTATACTTTTTAAGCCCAGGCACACAGTACTTTCAGACAAGTTAGAGAAATGTTTTTTGTTGAAAAACCTGATAACATGAGCTACACCATATGAACCAACATATTTAGGAATTTTATGCTTGTTCTCTTCTTTGTATGTCATGCGTGGTTTCTGGTTACGAGATTGCATTTCATCAAAAACATTATCATGTGAATCTGATAATCCTGGAGAACTGTCTTTATGTTACATTCTGTTTGATTTTTCGAGTTCGACTTGCTGGTCAAGTATTTTAAAATCGACGTGTCACGTTGTTTGTTTGTCGCTACACAAAACTAAAAGAGCGTGTACAATGCAATAAACTCTAATAACAATAAAAATCGAATTCCATTATAGTTAAAACAGAATGTGGAAGTAAAAAAGTAAGAAAACTAATAAAAAGTGAATTCCATTATAGCTAAAATAAAAGTAAAAAAGTAAGAAAACTCTTAACAATAATTTTAATAGAGATGACTGTTTGTCAAGATGATCAGCAGATATATTTGGTATGCAATAGCACACGAAGCAAAAATTACGGCAAAAGTCAAATCCAATGTAGTGGAGCTGTCTCTTTTATTAGAAGGCTGTTTGGAAATCTAAATAAAAGTTTTCGTTGTTTGGAAATGTTAAAAATTTTGGAAGAAAAAATGCCTTCATAAAATTTTTCACTTGGACCAGATGAAGATGATACAAAAGCTATTTATTTAAGCCAAAAAGGAGAACACTGACCTATTGTCCGATGAGGAAGAAATAATAGAATATTTGTTTTAAAAAAATGTATTTTTTTTATGTTTTTTTTTACCTTTGCTTTCATATATTAAAGAAAAGTCACCAAATTAACGAGTCATGAAATTAGCAGTCTTTAAATTAGAACTGCATTTAATTACTGGTCATTAAATTAACACAAATTTGTGAAAAACCTCGTTCATTTCATGACTCATTAATTTCCTGTAATAAGGTGTGTTCTATGAATCCACTAATATTTGGTATTTTACTGAGGTCAAAAAATCATAAGGAGAGAACATTGCCAGTTTTTTATTTGTTTAGAGGAGTTTTAATTTTTTTTTTTCACTGGTTTGATTTTTGGTACGTTTTCATTTAAAGGCTTCAAATAATGTTTTGAGAATTTTCTTGAGTCTTACAGAAAGGGCATTCTGCTGTAAAAACCTTGCTACAACGCTTCATACCAAATGATTAGACTTATGCTAGTTTGTTAAAACTCCAACAATGCTATTTAGAAACTTATGAAATTAGGAAAATTGGTTAAGAACGTTACAGTATATATAAGTATTTCAAAGTTAAATATTAAATTTACCTGTGTTTCATGAGTAAATTTTCTTGGTTTATTTTACTGTAGATTTTGAGGTAAAAAGCTGCTATTTTTCTTTTTTAGGTTAGTTATAGGATGCTAAAAATCAAATTTGAAAATCAAATCTTAAGGATTAGGCAAAGGAATTGTTTTCTAATAGAATTTGATCTTAATTTCTATTTTCAATAGTCTGGTGATCTCATTAAAACTAGCCGACCACATACAGATAAAATAAATGACTTGCAGAAAAGTGCTGATGAGATGATGTTTATTACCGCATCAAAAGATAATTACGCCAAACTATTTGATATGGAAACGATGCAGAACCTAAAGACATACAAAACTGATCGTCCTGTCAATTCTGCTACTTTTGCACCTATTCGTGATCAGGTACATATACACTTGTTATTGGTGTAAAAAATTTTGAATTTACATTTAAAGAAACTGTTCTCTGTGTAAATAAAATTTGACATTTTTTGCTTGTTGAGGTTGAGAGTTTATGAAATTAATAAATAAATTCTGTTAAGAAATCGTTATTGGCTCTAGAGATATATTTTGTGAGTGTGCATTGCATTGAAAATGAGAGTGAAAATAAAGTACAATATTACAAGAAAATTTTTATTACTGTAAGGCTATGTAAATATGTAAAGTTTTAGACATTAATCTTATTCATAAGTTGTCTTTTTTTTTTCTTTTTTTCTTTTTTTTAATGGGTGAATAGTGCCATTGCCATTCTGTTATTTTATAAGTTTGTTAACGCCTATTTCCTGTCAAGATTTTATTGTGTTTCAAACATCGAAAAAAGTTATAATGTTTTAGTTTTCTTAAATCATAATGTCATGAAATGTATTAGTTTTGGAAAATTTATTATCTTAAAAAGGGATATTTTTTTATTGGTTTTCTTTGATTTGTTTTTAAAACCATCATAAAATAAGCTTGGTTTTTATCTAGTAAATATTCTCATTTTTGCTTGTAAATGTTCATTGGGATAATTTCAAAAACACCTATCTGCCAGCTAATATAAAAAAAAAAAAAAATCACGAAATGATTCTTCAGAGTATTTAATTTTTAAAGAAGTGGAGTCATATGGGAGGGTTTAAGTAAGCCTTGCCTTAAAAGTGTAATGATCATATTGTTGAAAGGCATGCATACTTTTTTTTTACTTAAGCTATAAATTGCTCCTTTTGAAATCCATTATATTTTTAAAGATAATGTTATTGGTCATTTGTGTAAGAGTTATTTAAAGCATTAATTCAAATAACATACATCTGACTTGTGGGTGGTTGAGACAAATATTCTCTGATATTTACAATTTTTTTTTTTTTTTTTGTCAAAAACAATGTCTGTAAACAGAACTATTGAAATGTGTGTGTATAACTTGAAAATCGAAAGCAAGGTAATTGCAAATGTTGTTGTAACCTGCAATGAAGCTGTTATTTTTACATGTGGTCAGTAGCATTTAGTAGCAGCTGAAGTTTACCTTGTTAATGTTAAAAGATTTTTATTCTTATCAATTTCAGAACCTTCTAAAGAAGTTTAAGGACATGGTGTTTGTCATTCTGTATCCTTTGGTCACAAATTTGTTTGGATTTTATGAAATTTTTCAAATAAACAGTAATTTCAACACAATTATTGTGTTACTCCCTTATCTGGGTTTTCACTCCATCCTCCTTTCCTTCTTATTTTTTTGATGTGCTAAAATAGTGTTTGGGACAAAAATTTTCGCCTCTTCCAAGTTTGGTACGTCTGGTAAAATTGTCTGTAAATTGAACAATGTCTTGAAAAGTCTAGAAAGTCTGGATTTTGTATTTTTCTCTAAATTTTTTCTGGAAATTGTCTCGAATCTACTTTTAGTTTTTATTGAAATATTATATTGCACAGATTTGGTGATTACATCTGCATTTGATAATTTTCTGTTGTGGTTTGATTTAGTTTTTAACATCAAATTATCTTAACGAACACCAATCACCAATAAAATGTCTGGGGGAGAGAGAGCAAAAACATACTTTAATGACGGCTGGCTTAATGAGAAAAATTTAGACATCAATATCTGGATTTTGAAAGGCAGTATCTCAACTTCCTTTAAATGCAAAGTGTTCAATGAAAACAAAGATAGAACGTAGGGGGATGCTGGGGAATAATTTTGAAATCCTAGTTAACACACTGTTTGAAATTTTTGGTTCAAACAGTGTGTCTCAGAATTTAAAAATTTATTAAAAACAAATTACTAGAATTATTTTCTTTACTGAAAAAACTAAAAACATCAATTGAAACAAGATCCAAACAAATTTATCAAATTCAGATATAACAATACACAGTCTTAAGTTACTGCGTCTTTCTCAAAAAAATTTTCTACCTGAAGTATAATTGCTTTTTTGTTTCTAGTACCATAGTATCTTTTATTAAACTAAAATTTCCTACTCTAGCTGACATTAGTACTCATCAGGTTAAAAGTTTCATTGGTTTCACTGTGTTGAAGAAGCGAGTGGAGGACAACCATCTTTTTAGAAGATTTTGTGCAAAGGACAACCATGCATGTTTTAAGAAAAGAAGATATTGCTTTGATACAGTGAAATCTATACTTCATTCCTATTTATTTTTTATTTTGTTCTGTAGTACCGATGTAAAAATTCCAATATCTGGAAATTTATGTACCTTTGGATATTTTGTCTGGAAAAAATTTTCATTTTCAAGTTGAGATTCTGGAAAAATAAATTTTCTAATTTACTGTCAGGAAATTAGTTTCTCTGAAGTCTGTATCAACCCTGTTTTTTCTCTTCTCCCTCTGAGACTGTTGCTATGCCTAGCGCTTATGCTTCGAGATGGTTCTGTTGTAAACTTTTCAATTAATGATAATTTTTACATTAGAAGCCTACCATATTGATGATAGACTGTGCCGATCTCAGATTCTATTAACTGCCTCCTGCTTTTACTGTTGGTTTATTCAGGTTGTACTTGGTGGTGGCCAAGAAGCTATGGATGTTACAACCACGTCGTCAAGGGCTGGGAAGTTTGAAGCTAGATTTTTCCACATGATATTTGCAGAAGAAATTGGACGTGTTAAAGGTCATTTTGGTCCAATAAACAGTCTCGCATTTCACCCAAATGGAATGAGGTAAGTTTTAGGATATGAGAAGGCTGTAGGCTTTTCATACTTTTTTTTTTTATCAAAAAAAAATAAATTAAAACCTGATTAAAATTTTGTGTAATAAACTTGTAAACATTTTCCTGAAATTTGGATCACAAATGCAGAGGTTAACAGGAATCCTCCTGTAATTTGCAGATATTTCAATATCATAAATTCTCAAAGTTTCATAAATATCCTTCCAGGGAAAAAGTTCTGGAACACTTGATTTTCAAACAACTTGGTTATGGAGTCACTCTGCTTCAATATATTTATGGATATATCTTGATTGTTCAAATATATTTTTCTAGAAAGTTGCTTTGGAAATGTAACCTTTTTAGATATAATAGCTTGGCTGCATAAAAATTGTAATTTTTGAAATTTACCACATTTTTAAATGTTTAGTCTTTTAAGTAGTCATTTTATGATTTTTTGTTTTTTATATATGTCTTTTCACATTTTCCTCACCGAGTGCATCGTAATATTTTATTAGGATTTTAATAGTAACTCTTAAGAGCCGATTTCATTCCTTTCACCACATTTTTCTTTCCTCAAGGTTAGGCTTCTTAAAATTAAAAACTGATATATCCTGACTTATATGATTTATTTTGGTATTTTCTTACAGTTACAGCAGTGGAGGAGAAGACGGTTATGTTCGGATTCATGTATTTGATAAATCTTATTATGAATTCGAATTTGAACAATAGAATATATTATACATCTAAATAAAATTCTTGTAAATTGTCTTAAACAATGTCTAGTGCAAGGATCGCTTCTATTTTCTACTTTAGGTCATTAAAAATTGCTTTTTTGGTAACTTGAGCGTGTATATAGAATGAGTCCTTGTTTTAAGCATCATATAATGAAAATGATTTTTTGTGTTTTCTCTATATTGGTTTTAGTTTTTCCATAGTTGAGCATTAGTAGCAGAATTTTTTTCTCTATTTAACTTGAATATTTTCCGTAATTTTATCTGTTCGGATATTTTTGACACTAAATATACGTAAATTATTATTATTTTTTTTTTTTTTTTTTTTTTTTTTTTTTGACGACAAAATGGAGCGACGCATACAACATTGGCAATTTAATTAAAGTGCCCACCTGACTGCCCTAGATATTTTCATTCTTTTTTGCGCAACAACGTTGTCTATTAGCTGCCATGTGCAGCCAAATATCAAACTCGATGGCAGTTATTCATTTTGGTACCAAAGCCTTGCCCTGCATGTTAAATCACTAAGAGATTCCAGATAATTTTATTTATATTGGCATTAAACACTTGAAAAATAACTTGAGTAAAATCAATAACGGCAATTTTATTTCGTAATAAAGAATAAATAAATTTTCAAGAAAAATTTTGATGGATTACTTGCAAGATCGTGCGCTGTGAAAATGGGTAATTTGAATATCAAAAATTACCATTTATGATGGAAATATGGACTTTATCTCAAAGGCATCCAAATTTTGTTTCATTAAAACTTAATGCAATGAACAATCCTTAACTCAAAATCTTATTGTGTTCTTGAGATATCATGGCCGGCGTACTAAAACAGTGTTTTGAGAAAAAGGTAGATAAAGGTAAATGTCTCATAAAAAAAACGAAATATCAACAAAAACCAAGTTAAATAATGACATTTAAAGTTTTTTATACAAAAATAATATTAAAATCCACCAGCAATATAAACTTCATTTTTTAATATTTTGTCATTCTTTAATTTTTAGCTCAATTTGTTCTTACAATTTCTACGGTAGTTTGATAAGTTTAGCCGCTTGCCATTTATTTCCATGCTTTATCTAACAGTATATATATCTGGAACCATGTTTGGTTTTTGATATAGTAGTTTCATGCGAATATTAATAGTTAACAACCGTATCATACACATACCGAATTTTCCTGTATCGATCGAAAGAGCCACAAAGACACCATTGAGGAACGAAAATGCTGGTCTTTGCTAAGTAACGTGACACGAAACACCAAAATCTTTTATACTATTAGCGTCATCTCTTAATTCATTTGCTGCATCTGCCATTTTGGTTCATCACCAACTTGTTTTACTGCACCATTGTCTGAAATTTTATCGTAATTTTGTTGCCTAATTGCAAGCCCCTTTCGTTCAGATATCTTATCCGTTAACTACTACGAAGAAAACTCGCCACTGTGGACACGTAAAGCACGTACATTAATGATATTGGGCAGTAGACTTGTGTCAATAATTCTATTGCGATGTTTTTTTTTTTTTTGTTTGAGTTTATTTGCTTGTACCTTTCCATTTGATGTAGATGTTAAATAAATTACAGATTTGCAAGCTATATAAAGATTCGTTATTTACTACATTATTTACATTTGAATTTGTTTCAGTATTTACATCAGATTCAATAAAACGTTCGCTAATAAAATCACGATCTACTCTTTTTAGACAATTAAAGCTTTTCCCATGAAATCTTTTATTTTTATCTCTACACTTAGTACGTTGTCTATAAATTTTTCCATTTTCTACAACACAGCGCTATATACCTTCAAGAGCCATTTTTTGTATTAGAGCGACCTGTTTTCTCGATCAAACAAACTTTTTTCAAGGCTTTAAACAAGAAGCCATCTCAAAAAAAAATTCATTTCAGAATATTTGTTTGGAAATACCTAAATAGGTAAAGATGTGGGAGTAAATCGTTGCTAGGGGCATTAATGTACAATTCTAAAATAGGGTCAATTTCACCAATAAACGAAGTGTTATTTAAGTATTATTTTCTTATTCTAGACTAACTAAAGTGTATGAGTCAGCAGATTTTTTTTGTCTAAATTAGATGTTTTCACCCTAAATGGATATAACTTTCCTAGGGATATTTAATATAAAACCCATAGCGAATAAATTTGTGATTACGGTCTATATGCACCAAGGCCAAAGAACATCATGGCGCACTATATTTACGTCTTCTAATTAATGTTCGCTGAATAGATCAATTAAGTATTCCCTCAGGGTCTACCCGCCACAAACTGGATTGTACACGTGCCCAGGTCACCTTTATACCTTCAGGTATTAGAAGGACTTTTGACACAGGAGTCCAGATCATCTGTTGTATATTTTTATTAGTATTGGTTTTGAAGGCCAAAGTATCTAATTCTCGGCTGTATAGTTTTTGTACAAGTACCAAATACACCTGCAGTATCTTTTTGCTTAAAACCGTACTGATGATACGAGCCTAATAGAAAATTCCCTCGCTCGCCAAGACGAGAACTCTGTCTAAACAACATCAAATGTTTAATTTCATAACTTCCAGGCGATTCTAAAAAATATATTACCTGGCTGATACACTGGCCAACGTGGTCTTGAAATGAAACTGAAGGATGTTTTTGAACATTATTTGTAATTACCTAAAAAATATAGAAAAATTTAAATATGCAAGACAGTGTGTTTTCAAAATATTCTGCATACAACTACCAAAATGCTTTGGGGTAGATTTCAAAGTTTTGTATCGCAATATGTTTTAATGCAGTCTAAATTAAATAACATGCTGTTCTATTTCAAGTAAATTAAAACTTATTATGATGAATGTTTTTCTGTCATCATATGGTTGAAAAATTCAAAGACAAAGCATTCTGGTATTTGTACTCAGGAAATTATTTATAGTGGTAACGGTTAATTATACACTGATGCAAAATAACACTGGTCAGGAAAAACTTATCAATTATAATGTGCGTGGTTTTTGTTTAAAACCAGGCTTTATTCGCTTGTGTAGTACCAAAGTGGGGGTTGGGCGGGGGCAGCACAAAGTGACCAGTTATTTTGGATTTACTCCAAAACTATACGAGTTTTTTAAAGAATTTGCTGGCACACTAGTGGTTCAACTCTATACAAACACAATGACTTCCTAAAATTGGCGGAGTTGGCACAGTGGTAAGACGTTTGACTCCAGAGCGAAAGGTTACGAGTTCGACTCCCACCTCTGGCGGAAGTTTATTTCCATGTTATCTCTCAGTTTCTGGGCAAAACTCATTGCGTAATGCAACGCTAGGTCAAATTGGTCGGGTTGTTTGGTTGAGCGAATTTCATAGACGCAAATGGGCGTTCTAAGTACTCCAAGACCCGCCATGTGGGCCCATCTGGAAATATTGTTTCGGTAATTTGTTGGTTTCCCACGTTAAATATAACATTCTCTCTCTCTCCCTGACATTACGTCATCAATAGAATTTTATTGAGAGTAACATTTGTTAGGAACTTCTTTAAAAAGTGTTAAAAACTGCTATAAAAATTATGCAAAGCTGCTATAATTTTTCAAAAAGATATCCCTATACAATGTATACAAAAGGACTTGACGCTAATAAAGGATTACTGCCTTAAGCAATGTTTGCAATATTTCCAATTTTTAAACTTAACTTTTTTATTTCTTTTCAAAGCTTTATGTGCCTAGAAATGAGTTGATAGAGCATTTGCTTGGCCTATTCATTATAATTACAAGTAAACCTATTGTTTATGTTGGGAAAAAAAAGTTCTCGACCAGAAAAAAGACTAATTTTACATTTTAGAAGATATTATTTCGTATCAATGGTCCTTATTTCATCATAACATGTAATTTTCCACTTGGTATTTGCATAATAAATACTTATCAGTTCAAAACATCCACAAAATATATACATGTCTTTTTCTCAAAAATTTTCTACCTCTGAAAATATTTTGCAAATTTTCATTTTTGATTGTCTTAGTCCTTATTATTATTATAGTTATTATTATTAGTTATAAACTTGCAAAAATTTAAAAATGATTGGCTACTAAAACTAATTACAATTATTAAAATATCAGTTAAATATTACGTAGTAATATATTATTTTTGCTAAGCTACATAGTGATAAAAACGAAACTAAATTTAGAATCTCAGTCGTAAAACAATTTTTGGCTATGACAGTACATTTATAAACAGATTGCTGTTTCCCCCTGAGGGTAGTCGTCATAACTGATCCTGAAACAAAAAACATATAAAATAAAGAAATTTTCCGGAAAAGTGGGTTGTACATAAAAGCAAGTGTATCCTCTCTTCTTCTAAAATGAAAGCTAAAAAAGCAGATCCCTTGAATATAATTTATAGACGCATATCCATTAATTAACATACCTCAGTAAATTACCAAGGTTGCTTATTAGATCAAACCCTAAATGGAAAGACAATGGGACACTATGTTTTAAATAAAATTAATTCCAAACTTTTATATTATATAAAAAACAATCTTTCTTAACACCAGCTTTAAAGCGTGCCCTATGCAATGCTCTGATTCAACCTCATTTTGACTATGCATGTTCTGCCTGGTATTCAGGCCTCAACGAATCACTTAAACCCCGTTTAAAATATGCACAAAATAAATGTATACGATTTTGTTTAAATATAAATTGTGCCGCCCATATTAGTACTGAGCAGTATAGAGCCATAAATTGGCTGCCTG
>JAUZNK010069258.1:0-25126 GCA_035046665.1 Euphysa ruthae
GTGAGTGAGTGAGTGAGTGAGTGAGTGAGTGAGTGAGTGAGTGAGTGAGTGAGTGAGTTAGTGAGTGAGTGAGTGAGTTAGTAAGTAAGTAAGTGAACTAGTAATTAAGTAAGTGAGTGAGTGAGTGAGTGAGTGAGTGAGTGATTGAGTGAGTGAGTGAGTGAATGAGTGAGTGAGGGAGGAACTACTTATTTATCATAGTCTTTAGTGCTAGCAAATAATAAAAAATGATAAATACTAAAGAAATTACAGGAGTATAAAACTATAGTTGGAGTCACTCTTCTAGTAAAGACTAAGCAAATGGGAGTAACACCATTGGGATTTAAACTCAAGCATGCTATAATAATAAAACAAATAATGAAGACAGACATATAAAAAAAACACTCGCAAACACAAATAAATACGCAGTTTTAGTTAGATTAACATCCAAACAATGCCAAAATATCACCAAAGAGAATGCTAATGCCAGTCCACAGGGTCAAAAAAACGCGAAGATGTGTTATGATTGTGAATTTGATTAGACATGACAAAAAAGTTTGAAAAAGAAGAAGGTAGAGTTTTCAGGACAAAATTGATTACAAAAAGACAATTATGTAGATAAACATGATCCTGAAGCTTGAGAATATTAAGTTCAGATAATTCCCCCTGAATATTAGACCTAAAAGGTGAAAAAGTAATGATTTTTATAGCAATATGCTGTAACTTTTCAATACGCTCAGCATGAGGATTTCCATTTTGTCCCCAAACGAGACTACATTAAGTATGATGAGAAGGAAATTTAAAAAAAAATTGATCAAAGGAATTCCAAAGACACAAAATATCTGATCTTAGAAAGCATGCTGTTTGCATGTGTAAGTTTTTTTTACTAATTTCACTCACATTGATAATTGGTCATCAATCAAAACCCCAAGGTATAATGTTGATGGAAAGTGTCATTTGCCTTTAATTTTAAGCCTAATTTTAAGATAATCAACAGACTGATTTGGCTTATGGAAAACAATAAATTCAGTTTAAGGAAATACGATTAATGTTTAACCAGTCACACAAACGAAGTATTTACTTTATTACAAATCGAGTTTAATGATTTGCCTATGCCAGTAAGATTAGTATCATCTGCAAAATGATGCACAGTTTTTTTATAGAGTTAGAAAGATCATTTATGTAGATTAAGAATAACAGAGGTCCAAGAAAAGAATCTTTATGTCCACCAAACAAATTTGGATTATTTTTAAGTACTCACCGTTTCTGAATCAATGCTTTTAGATGTCATTAAAAAGAGCAGTTATTAATAGAATAAAAATATCTTGCGATAAATAATAAATAATTTTAAAGAAAAAAAATATGTAATTTTTTAAAATTCTGTTCTCTACTGTTGTTAGAACATTTATATGAATAAATAAAGTTTTACGATCTAAATAGCAATTAACAGGCTTTTAGCAAAACATAATATTATTGTGGCTTGATAATTAGCATGTAATTGAACAAATTTAAAGATCTGTCATCATTTTGGGCAGTGGCTCAATTTAAAGCTCCTATTTCTTTTCGCTCTTGAGTGAATTTGAACCCATGACATTTCAAATCACAACGTATATTATCACAAAATGTGCTACCGCTAGACCACACTGCTTACACGGTGTTTAGACATTTATTTATTTGTTGTTGTTTCATTTTTTTAAATAAATTTTTTTTTTCAAGAACAGAAATTGTTACAAAAAAAAATTATAAATGCAGTGCCCGGTCAAGATATAAAGAAATTTTCAACGGGCCGATGGAACGGAAACATATATACTATTTAGGATTTGCCAATAAACTATGACCAAAAATCAATTCTGCATCACCCTGAGAAATCGTTTTGAAGTACTTAACACTGTAACCAGTAGAGCTACTGCACATGCAACATATCACTACCTCTCCCTACTTAAACCACTTTTTTTTACTGAAGAAGAATTCTAGTCAGTCCTCAAAGTGATGAAGAATAGAAAATTAGTTGGGCTGGGCAAAATACCTCCAGATGTATGGAAAACCATGATATTTAATGAAAACCTAATGACATTCTGTAATGTTGTATATAATCAACAAGAAATCGAAGCTTCGAGAGAGGGATGCATCATCCCTTTACTAAAAAAGGGGATCTTGGCTTAGCCTCTAACTAGATAGGCATTACACTCACAACCAATACTGCCAAAATTTACAATAAGGTACTCTTAAACTGAATGGATTCAGGAAGTATTGTTCAACAACTAATCAAATTCTGAAAATTCGAAGAGTGATAGAAGTAGTTAATTTTAAAATCTTGAAACCACTTTACTTTTTGTATTCTAAAACTTTCATAGACAAGACAAAGCTAGAGGAAATACAGTATACATAAGGTATACCTGACAAAATAATAGCTGCAATTCTGATGCTTTATAAAAACACAAAGGCAAAATAAAGTCTCACGGGACACTGTTACAGGAGCAAGGAGAAGCTAGTCAGTGATCACTTACTATGACAGCCCACTCAAGGACATAACTGCATCGGTCGTCCAAATAAAACTTATATTGACAAACTGTCATTAGGGTTTCAACAGGAAGATCTATCCGTGGTAATGGAAAGAGTGAAATTGATTCGAGCTTGACATCAGTTCCAGAAAAGCAAAAAAACTGTCAGGCTTGTCAGATAAAAAATCTAAAACAGATTTACTAAAAATGTTAAAAATAATATTCACAGGATAAACTTAACGAAAATAAGTTAAATAACTAAAAATAATTTCACAAATTTAGAGGCCTGAGTAATATTCCAGAAAAAAACCTACAAAACAGGTTAAAAGTATCACAGATAATAGTTTCTAATATTACGTAAAAATTAGCATAATCTACAAAATTTTAAAAGAAATTATTAGACAAATTTTTTGACAAAACAACCAAATCCAGGCCCAGATTCAAAACAAAAAGAAATTACCTTTTCTTTTTTTACAATGTTGTACATTTACATTTTTAAATTTATATATAAATATACCATATCAAAAAATTAAAGAAAAACAATCAGGAGTTTTGTCTTCTTCTGAATATATATAAAAATTTCAGCTTGGAAAAACGAAAATTTATTTCAATAATCTAAAACAGTCTTAGAATATTTCAAAAGTTAAAAAAAAAAAAAAAAAAAACGGTTTTGAGATTAACAAAATTTATCATAAACCACATAAAAAATAAATTACCGGAATAACTTACCATTATATTTTCAAGGCTGATAAGGGAAGTTGAAGATTGACGCATTCTCTAAAGAACAATTTAAACACAAGGATATGTATTATTGGCAGAGCTGCTTTAATAAGAGAAAGGTAATGGACAAAAAAATCTTCATATTTAAGAAAATTACTTAGCTGCTGAATAATCAAAATATGAAGGATGGAAAGATTACTATAACTTATTATAACATATTTAAACTTGGCCATTGCTCATGCTACAGCCTATCATTTTCCTGACGACACTAACTTTTTATATGTTAATAGTTTCCATAAAAAATAAACATATAAATCATGATTTAAAACTGATAAATGGCTGGCTTAGATCAAACAAAATTTCTCTTTATGCAAGTAAAACAGAAATTATTCTATTTCTATCAAAATATAAAGTAATTAATGTAATTAATAAACATCTTAATTTTCGGATTATTGGTTAACAAATAAAACCCAAGAAAAAAGTAAAATATCTAGGAGTTAACCAAACAAAATACAGTTTAACAAAAAATTAAGCCTGTTCTATATATTTTCTATGCAAAATATACTGGCCAAAAATATTCAGCTAAAAAGGATAGTAATTTGCATTTCAGATAAAAAATTTTAGCATTCAGAATATTATTATACCCTCTGAGTTCATCTAACAACGTGAAAAACTTGAAAAAGCATAACACCCAGTTTTCAAGAAAATTTCATAAACATACGAACATATCTAGATAATCCATAGTATGACCCTAAAAACTAACAATTAAAAACCAATATTTTAAATAATACATATTTTTGGAGTGCTTAGCGTTTGAATGTTTTCATCCTGAATAAATTCTTAGTTTCGATTGACTGTTTGTGTAAAATTTTTTGCTATCATAACTTTAAAAGCTACAACAATATGAAATGTCAAACTTAAGCTTAATATATATAATATATAACGCATCATATATACATATAATAGCTAGATCTTAATGAAATAGGACCAGTTAGTTTCAAAGAAATCGATGTCACAAAGTTAGTCACAACCCTAACATTTAGCATAAACACTTTTAAAGCTCAAAAATAAAAACAAGTCAAGTGGCTAAGTATTAAAATATCAAAGTTTTAAAGTGTTAAAGTAATTAAATTGTTAAAGGACGTGCTTTAATCTTGCCAAACAATAAAGAGAAAAATCATACAAATAACCACTCATCTACTAAATGGCATTTAGCTAGGTTTGAATTTGGATTTATCCTTCTGCTAAGATGGTTGCTAACCAAGGCTAAATAACCCAACCTGGCCATGCAGCATGACTATTTCCTATCAAATGCCAACTCAGTATTTTAAGATCAAGATGTCATCAAATGATTGACTTACAAATTATAATCCTACCTTGACAGAGCGTATCTCTGATGGTCTTGGAACATCATTCTCACTTATACCACTTTTAATTTTGGGTCGATGCTTAAACTATTGAGAGAAATATATTGTGTGGTTTTTTAAAGAAGCAAATCATATTGTTTTGTAAAATAGACAGTTTTGTCATTTTAAGTTAAAAAATTAATTTAAGTGAGTAGTAAGGCTAACCTGGCTCACAGTCAAAGAGGTATTTGAATAAATCAGACACGGAAGTTGATATTCTAAAAATTGAGACTTGGTTGGAATATGAAGTAATTGTTAAAGAACGATAATTTTGGAAGATGGCAATATTGGCCATACATTAGTTTTTGAAATAACTGATATAGTTTAGAAAAAGTATCATCAAAATAATTATATCCTAATACCAGCAATGCTCACACACATTTATTTGAAAAACAAATTTTTCAGAAAAATTTGTGCAAAAGCCTATAAAATATTCAGAATAACTAGAAAGTGAATAATTTCAGAAATAATAACATTATCTTTCTGTTTCAAAACAGTTTGATTATTTAAAAACAATTTTCAATATAGGCCTCTTATGGTGAAGCTTGATGGTCTTTCATACTAACAACTATTAATCATAACAGCTGAATAGAATTTAAACAAAAGCAAAGTTTTTAAAAAATCTAAAATAAATTATAATTTTTCACAGCAATATCTATGACAGTTTGTATTAAGAAGCCTCTGTAATGAGAGAGGCAATAATAGGAATGAAGGGAGGTTTAGAAGTTCCCTCACCCTTTTTTGTATGTAACATTAATTATGGCAACTAGCTGTATACCCCGCCAAGATTTGACTAATTGGTGCATAAAGCATTTAAAAAGATATCTTAAAAAGTAAAAAAAAATTTGGAAGATTTGATTATTGCATTATTTTAATGTGGGGCCAACAAACCATTTTTCAAACTAATTTATTATAGAAGGGACCAAGGGTTTGTTTAAAATTTTCAATTTATTTTGCTGTCATAACGTGAATAAAATTAATGACTAACGACTGGATAGTTTGTTTAAATCCAAATATGAAAGTCGTTTCACCAAGTTGTTTTTTTGCTGTTTTTTGGTAGTTGGTATAGCAGTGACCAATGAAAATGCTTGATTAATACATGCGTAAAATGCATGTAAAGATTCTTTATTTAAGAGCATTATTATGGAGATGATAATTAGTTCATTTGCAAAAATTATCATAAGGACTCGATGCTAGAATAAACATTTGTTTATTAAGATGCAAAAGGGTGATTTGAACTCTTTGGCAAAATCTTTTTCTCCCTGATCACTAACTGTTGTCTATCATTTTAAAAAAGAAGCAAACTAAAAAAAAACAAGAACACAGAGAATTGCAGAAGTTGGGCATGGTTCATTTACACAACTAATGTTTACTTGTTTTGGCAGAATAAATCTTTTATAATTTAGATTTATATTGCTTATTTACATTAGTTCTCAAATTAGCTTTCTTATAATATCAAAAATTCATTTTTTGACCCAAGCAAAAAACTTTGAAAAAAATCCAACAAGCACAATAATTTGTAAAAGGGTACACTTACTGCTTTTAAGTCAGTGAATACGTCTCCAGTACATAGATCTCTTTCTTTTACATCAGTGTTTTCCCTTCGCTCATCCAAGTTCTCATTTTTTATATCAGAATTAAAATCCAATCCACATAAGTTCATGTCTAACATACTTGTACTTGTCACACTTCTTCGTTTTTGTTGCAAAAATATGCGAGGAGAGCGGCGAGATAAAAACCTATATTTTAAAAAAAATTAAAAAGTAATCAATAAATCATTCTGATATTTTACTCTAAAAATGCAAAACTTTCTACTAATAATTACAAATTAATACCAAATGTTTTTTTCAAACTTAAAGGTACCTTAGGGGAGATCTATTTAATTTCTCGATCTAAAAGCCTGACCAACCATCATTTTTTAAAATACAAAATAACAATAATACGATATTAACATTTTTAAACCTTTTTTTATTTGCTATTTTAAATCAGCGATATATTCACTATATCTGCACAAAGTTTTTTTCAAAGGTATTGGAATTCTTAGAACACTTTCATTACATGTATTTTCACTATATAGTTGCATAGTTCCACCAGGAGTTCATAAACGATGCTTCATATTTTTGTCATCATTATAGCTCGCTTGAAAAACGCTTCATTTGATTTCATATTACAGAAGCACAAAAACAACCGCGTGAAATTTTGGTGTTTTTTTAATAAGCAAAACTTTTTTTTTTTAACGGGATATTAAAATCTTTTTTATAATTTTTTATATACATCAGTTTAATATGATAGTATTTTTTATACCTGTTTGAAAATAGTAATTAAATCTTGTTGACCTCTAAATCTCTGAGTAAAACTTTATTAATCAAAGGTTTTTCACCCTGATTAAGAATTTCCAGCGAGACTTGAAACTTTGTCTTAAAATAAGATAAGTCAAAATGGCGATATATATTTCTACGATAATTAAGCTACAAAATACTATAGTGAAATCAAACGAGTTATTCAAAGTTGAAAGGCAAAAATTTCATGAATTTCTACAAAGTATCATACAAACGATAATTATATTCAGGTTGGAACTCTATCGCTGTTGTTTTATTTTATGCTCTATTTTATGAGTTTTGACACCGCTTTAAAAACTTACTATTTATAATAACTTTTATATATTAAAAGTTAAAATGATGCTCAGCCTTTTTAATCATACTATTTCAAAAATTAAAATTTTTCTCCAGCAAAACATAGTTATTGATATCTTGTTTATTGTGCAAATTAACAATTTATATAAAGAAACAAATGATATAATGGTGTTTTCTTCACTAAGCTCTCATAAGCAGATACTTTTGTTGTCACTTCGATACTTGTAAAATAAAAAACAAAAGATCTGTATAGTGGAAACAAAACAACTTAAATATAATAAAACATTTGCCATTTTTATATGAAGTCTACTTAAGGATTAAGACACAATGAGCATTTTGAGTTTAAGTAGCCTCAGAATAAAATCGGATTATAGCTGTTTTGGCTTAAATTTGTGACATAAAGCAATACACACTATGTGTGTGCACAAGATAAAAACAATTTCAGGTTGCTTAAAGTGTGTTATATTTGAGTTTTAAAAAAAAAGTAAAAACCAAAAACATACAGATTTTAGTTGAGTTAAGCAGACTCTATATTTATGCGGGTGTCTTCTTAAGCATTAATATAATTGTTTCGAGCTTAAGGAGACTTTTGTCTCCTTAAATATTCTCTTACGTTTTAGATCAATTTTATACTGTCTGCAGAAAGTCGCACCTGTAAGTAGCCTCAGTATAAAAACAGCTACTATCTACATTTATTCTCTAAATTCATTTTTGTAAAAGCAATATTTTTTCATATTTTGTCTCGCCTCCCCATTTCTTTATTCGAACATTAGAGAATAATTCAATCAAGACAATAGAGATGATGTTTCTGTTGTTAGTTATCAAATCAAAAACAAAAAAAAATTAATTCTAATACTGTTTGTAAACATATTTTTGAAATAGTATGATACAAATTGACACACCAATAGCTCATTTGCGCAAAAATCTCACCTGCAATACTATTTGTTATTATCTTCCAGCTAATTTGTCACAGTTAACTAAAAGCAAAAAGCCTTTTGATACCCTTATGTCTAGCAGCAAACCACTAATTCCTGTCCCATTAAAAAAAAACAATTACAGCCAAAGCCAAACTTTATATATATTTATAATTCAGCAAAACATCTGTTAATTCGTTAGGAACACCATTATGATTCCATCTTTGTCAGATGCATCGTTACTGGATACTTATGAACATGAAGCTAGCCGTTTAAATGAGTTTCTGCCTTCTGAGTGGTACATTTGCAGACATTGCAGGGCCTTGTTGTGAAAATTATACCTGGAGTATAAGACTCCATATGCTTTATGTAAAAGTGGCGCACAACAAACACCATAAGCCTGTAACATAGAACAGGTGTACGGTTGTACGCTCTGCGTACACCTAAAATTTTATGATATGCTTTTGTTATTCTTTATATTATATTTCAGGTGGCAAAATGAATGAACTAATCAATGTTTAATGCTATGATTATTTCATTACACCCAACTATCGACTGTGTTAGCAAAGCGTGACGTTTATCAGGGTTTGAATTTGCGAAAGACTTTTATATAATATCGAATCAAAAAGTATAAAATTGATTGAAACAAGTCAAGTTTTTTCAAGTTTTAAGAAAATGTTTTTACTTTGTGAGATTGTTTACTTTCTTTCTTTTTGAGCTGTCAGCACTATGCTACAATGGCAACCATCTTTATTTACATTAATAAAGTTTTTTCTTTAACCAATTCATGTGTAGCTTAAATTTAACCTTCGTCTTCTTGGAACAATTCAATAATTCTATTGTTCAAAAATTCATTTTTTTAAATATTATTTTTCAGAGATTATTATAATATATATAAATTGATACATGGGATACTCTTCTTGCTATTAATAACAGATTTTTTTTTTACTTCATTCTTAACAAGAATTCACCAAATAAAATACCGTGATGTTTAAAATTTATCATAAGCAAACAACAAAATTTGTTAGTAAAAATCTTTCTTTGTTCCAACTAATTGATTATCAATTTATTGATATAACATCCACACATTTTATTCGTAGTGTTTTTTTGTAGAATTAATTTTTTCAATGAATACGTTATTTCACATTAATACATCGTTTTTACTCTGCAAATTATTTTACATTTGTGGTCTATCTGTCTCGTTTTCTTGAATACGCATTAAATGTGCCTAATCATAACTTAAACTCAAACTATTTAATCCTTAAGCAGTAAGAGTGTTATAAGAATTATTTGATAGATTTAAATGTTATTATTTTATCATATTAATCACCCCTTCCTTTTTAAACTAGTGGTTATGTGAGTTAATCTTTCGCGGAATATTTTCTTGTAACGATTATACTAAAATATATAAATATAAATAAGAGGGTATATATACGGCTGAAATATAATTTTATTCTAACGTTTCTACTAAATGAAAAAACTGTTTTGATTTTTTATCAATCTATAAGTTACAGTATTCTTTAAGTAAAATAAAGATACCTTTATCCTACCCATAAAAATTCATTAAATGACAAAAAACATGCATCTCAATAAGATTAAAAAATCTTATAATCAACAAATAAAAAGTTTTTTGTAAAATATAACGTTTAATTTTTTAGAATTTCGAAGTACATATTACAGGCGAGTGGCCTCTTATAAATAAGACTTAGTAAAACATTAATATTGTAACTGTTTTGTTACTAAAAATGGGCAACTCATTTAAATGTTTATGTTTTTACTTTTTTTGGTAACAAAGCATCAGTGTTGCTATGTAGGTTCAAATGTTTTGAATGTATCATAGAGATCATATTAATGATCTGATTCTAGAAGTGTGATGAGTTAACGTCAATAATTTAATTGTACTAAAGCATAATTATTTTTGGAATTATGTGTATAGAAACATTATAACACGATTGGATCAACATATGTTAACCAGGGGAAATTGTCCAGGAAGCAATATTCCAAGAGGAATTAACCAGGAGGAATTCTCCTGCAGCCGAATAGGTCAATGCGATATAATAAAATTTTACAGCAATAGAGGTTTTAAAGTTATTTTATAAACTTCATTATTATTATTATTATATTTTCCTATTAAACCAACAAATAAAATATACATTTATAACTTCGTTTAAATATTAGAAAAATTATTTTTTAATATAAATACTAAGACAATCAATTTGATTATAAATTGGTTAATAGGAGGGAGTCACTCATAGAGCAAGAGCTGACCAAAGGGAGTGACTCCGGTTTTCTACTTTTTTCCAAAACATCTGAAAAAGCCATATTAATTTTGATGACACAATGCAACAAACTTTGATTAATAGATTATTGAGTACATACAACGTTAAAAACTAGTCTTTTAAATTGGGTTCGGTTTAAATCAAATATTGATTCATATTGACTAAAGTTGCCATCAGTGATTTGTTCCATTCAGCAGTACACTGATATTTTATTAAGTTTTTACCATATTCTACGGTTTTAAATGATAGTATAGCTAGCTTTCTATTATTAATACCACGGGTAACGTAATTATGAGTATAGAGACTCCCAGAAAATTAATCAGATATTGATACCGGAAAGTTATTTTTAAAAGAATCGTATACGAACATAAGATTGCAAAAACTCTAACAAGATTCGAGAACAAAGTTATATTCAAACTATGAAATAAAAATGATGCATTAGAGCGGAAAGACTGAACAGGACTGATAGTTGATAGTCTATTAATAATTTTTTTATGTACAATTCAGACAAGAAAAAAACAACTGCAAATCCCTTGCTAATTGTGATAAGCCTGAAATTTTGTTACACATGTGAGTATTAAATATTAATCCACAGTTCACAAAGTTTGATGCTTTTTGAGATGTCTGTTTTATTTACTGAACACAGAATACCTTTAGACCAGAACTGGAAGATAGCTGGGTTAATGCCCTCTGTAGAACTTATAGGCAATATTCCTGACAATGCCAAGTTTTTTTAGTGGTCAGCTGTATGTGACAAAAAAAGAAAATTATCATTTGAGCGCTCTGATGCTTTTCATCATGCTGCTAAGCTAGCACATATAATCCGCACGGATTATTTGTCAGATGGGGTCAAGGAAATTTTGCTAATATATACGCAAGATGGTCCAGATCACAATGTCATACAATAACCGGTATTAATTGTTTAAAGCCCCGCTGTATTTATTTGAATCCATTGTTAAAAAATACACAACAGAGAGCCTTGAGACAGTTGAAAGATGAAAAGATTATGTTTGTGAAGTATCCCAATGCTAATCAACGATTGCTGTGCCAAGATCGTTTTCCTGTAAAAAAATCACCCATTTAAGCCGCCTATTACAGTATAAAAAGTATCACCCTTCCAAGTATATACTGTTATTGCAGAAGCTTGCATTCTCTTTGTAGTGACGATGCAATCAAGGAGTTAAAATGTCAGTATGCTCAGGTACGCCCGATATGAATACCATGCAAAGCATTGGGGAAGATGCAGCACATAGGGGGTGGGGGAGACAACCAACAATCCAAAAAAAGAAGAAGCAAATATTTAATTGGTTGTAATTTTAACATATTTTGATATAAATAATTCTTTTTGCCACTTTTTGTTGACATCATATATTTAAGCTGATTGATAGCTTAGGTTTTTATCATTTTAAGGATATATTGAACTATAAACATGTCAGTTACGCTATACTAGTTTTGTTTCTCATCTTGATTTTGAATAAATTTGACAAACATGTATAAATAAATCCATCCCCTTATACTTTATTGTCAAATCAAAAATCGAAAAATATTAAGGTAAAACATAAATATACAAAATAGTTTTTTTTTGTTCAGAACAACATTCAAACTTCATTTTGATCTTTAGCATTGACCCATTCTAAACAGAATAAAATAATTGGAAGAATTACTGTGTATATTTATTTACTTGGATTTATAGCTGATCTATTTGTATTTTATTTATCCAGGCAAATATGCGTATTTTATTTCTCATCAGGATATTTTAGATTTACAGAAAATAGATTTTTGTATTAATGTGATATTTTTTCACTATATACAATCTATATAAACTGTATATACTATATACAACCAAGAATATGGTGTAATCCATACTTAAAATTAAAGGAGCACAAAATAATGGTAATGTTTTTTTTTCCCTGGTCGTCCAAGTGCATATTTAAAAACAAATGGCCTGTAGATCAAGAAATTTAAATTGGTCTACCTATCAAATATCATTAATGAATGGGTTTATCAAAATATTGAAAAACAAAAAAGTAGTTGAAAGAAACGTTAAAACCCTTTTAAAAAGAGTGGATTTGATGAAACAATTTTCTACAAAAATACAAATGATACCTAAGTAGCAAATGAAAAAAAGCTAAAAAAAGTGGATATATGATAATATAATACAATCTACCATTTTCTATGAATGTAAAAACATACATTTGTAATTTTTTTTAAATTACTTAGAAAACATTTCCCGAAGCAGCATCCAATGTTTACAGTATATATTCAATAAAAAATAAAATCAAAATCATTTTCAGCTGCTTTTTTAACATCAGCTTAATAATTTCATTTTTGGACAACATAAAAAACATAAAAAAAGTGTTCAAAAAAGTATATGATCCCGCAAAATTTTTTAATTCAAAAAGAAAAGAAAAATATTAATTACCTGAATTTTTTTGCACTCATTTTCAAAATCCATATAAAATTTTTCTTGAAAAATGCTTTTTTTTTTTTTTAAAGCATTAATTTATCTAAAAACAAAAAATAAGACATAGATTAACATAATTATATACTTAAGTTGGGCATATACCATTAACTAGTGAATTTTTACTGTTACTATTTTTCTACTTGTAAGCATTTGATGCTCTTTCTGTTGCTGTGCAATAATTCTTAATAACTTTTTTACAATATTCAGAAATATCACACTCTTGTTTACACTACTGGGGTATTTAGTTTCACAATGGTATCTTATTGAACGTTGTTTGCTTCTCTTACTATTAATCAATATAAAAATGCTGTATGGTAAATATTTTACTTTTTCAGGAACACAATGTGTGACATTAAAACAAGCAATTGAATTGAAAAAACACAATATAGCAGTGATTCCTGGTGAAAAAATTTTGTATGAAAGAAGTTGATCGAATCATAAGTTCCCCTCCTGTGGGTGAGCTACCACATGTATCATGTAGTGAGTCTGATACAGAAAACTTGAACTTATGGACACAAGCCTTAACTCATCATGCCAAACCCTTGTTTATTTTGAACTGATTATTGACTTTTATGTCAAATAAAATGATGCCTTAAGGTATGTTGTTTCGAAGAATTCAAGTCTCTACGATTAAGCCCTAAATCAACATTAATAAATTCTCTAAAATTTACATGATATATGCCATTAAGCTGATCGCTAAATAAATTATAAAAACTCTAGGGATTACTTAAATAGCGTAAGTATTGGATAAAAGTGCTGCAAGCATATAAAGCTAGAAAAAATTAATCTAAAGTTAAAGAAAGTGAAATGCAAAACTCTATTCTAATTTTAAGTTTAGAAAAATATGAAAACAAACTATGAAAACATTCCATTCACTTAAAATTGAAATAAAAAAAACCTCAACACAGCTGATTTTTTAGAAGCCAATAATGAAAGATTTCAATTTTGATTCAAAGCTGCAATCGTGTCTCATTACAATAATATTCAGAATTTGAATACTAAAAACTTATTTGCAAAAAAAATTTTAATCAAGCTAAACACAGAATCAATTGATATTCAATGATATCAATTGATAATCAATGATAAGCCATAGCATTTCTGATATTACTTTTCTTACAATATTTATTGTAACCACTATCATTTAGTACTAATATTTTAGTACTATCTTAGTACTTTCTTTTAGTATCAACCAATCATAATTTTACTCTTATAACAACCAGTGTACCCAATTTCGTTTGACTTTAAGTTGAAATATATAAGAAAAATTTTATTTTAAAAATAAAATACGCTAAGTTGAAATCCATCTTATTTTTCTAAATCTCCCGCTCAGCGCGTTTATTTTTAACGATTGTTTGTTTTGAACATACCCAACCAAAAGCGAGTGACAAAAGAAGACAACACTGTGTCTATCTTTGTCTATTGCGTGCATCAGCTGTGTTAGAAGCAATGCTCTGGCTTTATCTTACTATTTAAGTAAAAAATGTGGAACAAAAATGGGTGCCAAAAACTTTTCAGTTTAAGTAATAGTTAACGTGTCATCATTTATCGGGTTAATAATTTTTTTTTTCAAATAATGCATTTTTTTTTTAGTTTTTAAGCTAAACGCGGATCTCCATTAAGCGAAAATAATTCGGGCTTGTATAGGCATGAACTATCGAATGAACCCTACAACAATAGGTAGAATAATTAAAGAAACGAGTGGTGAAATATGCGATGCACTTTTAGCAAATGTCTATTTAAAGACTGCATCATCAAAAAACGAGTGACTTAATATTGCTGACGATTTCGAAAAGCCTTGGAATTTTCATAAATGTTTAGAGTCAATCGACGGTAAACGTGTTGCATTGCAAGCTCCTCATCGTTCTGGATCTTATTATTATAACTACGAATGAATAAATAACATTTCGCTTATGGCTGTAGCAAACGCAAACTATCAATTCCCTTTACCTGAAATTGGAGACGATGATCGACAAAGCTATGGGGGCTTTTTCACTGCTACCAATTTAGATTATGCTATAAACAGAGGTAAGCTTTCAACTCCAAGTCCACGCCAATTGCCTGGTAGCAATAAAAAAAAAATTACCTTTTGTGTTCATAGGAGTGAAGCGTTTCCGTTAAAGAATTTTTTAATTAAACCTTATGCACGATACGAACTAGCTGCAAAAGAAAAAAATATAACTACAGGCTTTCGTGAAAACGCTTTTGGAGTAGCTCCTATTAGGTTCAGAGGTTTTAACAGCCAATAATAGCAAAACTGAAAACTGCTGCATTTATTGCTGAAGTAGTGGTTGCATTACATAATTATTTAGCCTTTGGAAGAAAGTTTTATGGCAACAGTTTCTGTCGAGCCAAATTCGTTTAAGCATTTCGTTTAAATTCGTCTAAGGTTCTGTTCTTTGGCAGTAGTACATGGTTAGTAGAATGATACATCTATTTAATATTTAGACACAAGTATTTAATTCTTTTGTTTTTAGCTGTTAGTTTATAAGATATATAAATAAAAACAAACGTTTTAAAAATCCTAAAAATAAAAACCAGTCCTCTTCTTCTCCAAACTTTAATTTAAACAAGACTCTTGGCATTTCTATCTTCGCTCTTCTGTTTGATCTTGGCGAAAGGTTTTCGAGTTGGCGTGCAAGGCTTATTAGAAAGTTAGTATCAGCATTTTTCTTGAAGTTTCTCAACTTTAGCTGCTTCGTAACTACTACTCGTAGGACTTAGAAACTTAGAAAGTTTAGGTCTCGAATGAAATTATAACTATAAGTTTCTTTAATCCAGCTGAAACTTTCTATTTCAATGTTATATACATAATGAATAATACGTCTTACCATCTTTCCCAAGCTTAATAGAATTGGTTTTCCATAACTGCTGTTTTATATTTGGTTCCTAGCGAACGACATTTTGTATCCAAAAGATACTGATAAGCATTTCTTCTACCAGATCTTGTTCACATTGAGCAGCATCGAAACTATTGGGTTGCTGAGTCTCTTTAGGATTAAGGTCAAGTTTGTATTATATCAGATAGGTCATCATACCGGCATGGGGAATTATAATAATTTAATTAGAACCTTGTGAGTGTTATTGATTCTTTGCAGAACCTCTGGAGTTGTATTTTGGGAGATGCTGCATACACTCTTTTGCCACTTTTGTTTAAAGTATTCGTCATTGATGGTAAAATCAATCAGAAAAGTTTTTTAGTTGGTGTTTACCCTTTGCAAGAATGATTGTAGAATGTGCATTTGGCACGTTAAAAGCTCGATTTGACTGTTTAAGGAGAGACATCAACTTAAGAGAATTACCATAATTATACCTCTATTTTACTCCATAACTTTTGCAAAGAAAGGAAAGAACCCATTAGCCAACATAAATTCGATGTTGCTTTAAAGTATGAATTATTGTTAGAGTTCCAATCATCTATGGATAATGCATACGAAATAAGTAATAATGAATTTTGATGAAAATCATTTAATCAAGTATATGTAAAGTTTTTTTTCAGTAACACTGTAAATTAACAAAAGGAAGAAAACACAAAAAAACACGTGTAAAGTTTACAATACATTTTGGTCCTTAAAAACAAATTATACGTTTAGATAATTTTGTCTTTCTTCATATCTCCCTGTTTCCACTCGCTGACACGAGGTTTGATCTAAATTGGGGTTGTTGGAAGAGTCGCTAAACTATAATAATTTCGATGTGGTATCGAAACAAAACCAGTCATATGGTCTTGAATAAAATTTAAGGGGCCTTGAACTTGGAGGAGGGGTGAACGTGTTGCGTGTTGTTGGTCTATGGCTGCTGTAACAAGATGACTGAAAAGTCCAACGCTTCGTTGTATTCGTTGTAGAATTACAAATGCTCGACATAACATTTTTCATATTATTTAACGTAGTTTGGAAGTTTTTGTCATTTTTCTCCATTTTTTTTTTCAGTATAAGTTGTTTTTTTAACAATAAATCATCCCATGTAAGCTGGATTAATTGACTCTCTTGGCTTAATTTTTTTGTGGTTTATTGGTCTTTACTATATTTCAGCATTTCCGTTACTTTTTCACGACGGTTATTAACGTCCATTTTTACCTTCTTTATTTCATTTACGTCAATTTTGCCATTGTTCTTTTTTTCTTTCTCGTCATCTACGTCGATCTTTCGTTTGTTGGATATTACTTATGCAATGACGTGTCTATTCCACTTGAAATGAAATACATATTTACTTACTTCATTTTTTGGATTACCATGATTTTATTTACATTTCCTTTGTTACTGTTCCAGCTCATATCGGAGTATTTCCCGAGTTGGTTGAAATGTTAACTCGGGTTGACAGATAGTTTTTGTAGCTAACTTGGGTCAAATACTTTTTCGGTTTACATGCGCTTGATCCTATGAAGTGCGCCTTTTCAATATGGCTTTAGACGAAGAGCAAGCTAACCATTTTTATTCTTTTTTTACAAAAAAAAAAAGACTCAAGAATTAGTAAAGATAATGATTTAAAAATTTCTTGTGAATATCTTCGAGATCCAAATAAAAATATTCCAATGATTTTGAAAAGGTGACTGCAAAAACTAAAGTTTTTTCCGCAGTTTAAATCTGGTCTTCATTTTGTCCATTTTGGTATATTAAGGTTGCCTTATCCTAAATTGTTTCTTTTTGGAGTTCTCTCAGGTCAACGAAGTGATATTACGTTATTGGAAAGAGCTTCTTTCTGTTATTCTTATATTTGTCTATTTATTTACAACGAATCACCATCGAATGTTTCGATAGTTGAATAATCAAACGATTGATATTTGACTGATAGAATAAATCTAATACCAAAAATGGATAACTATTAACTGGATTCGATTATTGTCGACTATTACTTTTATTTATAGACTTGCTTTATATTTCAAAAAGACAAAATTGAATCTATTTTTTCTTTTGTAATAGAAAACAACAAAAGGCTAAACAGCCATTTTTTAAGACATGTTTTTAATGAAACTACTATTGACAGCGCAATCACAACGGTTCGATGAACTCAAATGGATGACAGTCCATTTAATAATTTTAGCATCTCTAATAATACTTTTGGAATTGAAAACTATGTACACCAATTAGCCAAACCTTGTTAGTATACAACTAGTTTATTTAATGATCTAATAATTTAATGAAAATTTTGACATGAATTGTTATGCGCAAATATTCTGTTTAATAAAATGTATATTTTTTATGATCAAGAAATAGCTTTGTGGAGCAATGGTATCGCATCCGACTCCAGATAAGAAGATTGCGTGCTCAAATCAATATGGTGTCAGTTTTGCTTTTTTCGCACAACATAAACAGATTCTCATTGTGAAAAAATCGCAAGAACTTCATGTAGTATAAAATAATCAACTCGGGCCAGAAAAAGTTTTGATTTCCTAAGTTGAGCCAATATATTATGTTAATGACAACTCGGGTCAGCCCAAGATGTCCCGTTACCAACTCGGGTCAGCCCAAGATGTCCCGTTACCAACTCGGGCAAAATTCAACTTGGGTCAGAACTTTCTTATCAAAATACCTTCAATAGAATTAGAAAATATTCAACACCCGCTCAAAGAGTTCAACTTGTTTCAACTTCTTCAGCGATCGGGGCGAACAACTCTTTTATAAAAAGGTTTTACAAAAAGCAACTATTGCGCATGCTCAGAAGTGAGCACTGACGACTCCTCGAAAAATTTTCGCTTAATAGAAATCCGCCTTAAAAAAAAGAATTTCAAATGGGTCAAAAACATGTAAGAACTTTATGCCGAAATTTTTCTCTACCAATAATATTGCTTCTAAAACGTTTATAAAACGCAGACCAGTATTTTACAAACCAGTGTTTTAAGATTAAGTATTTGAACAAATATTATTGTATATTGTTTGATAATAATAATGATAATGATTGTTATTCAATTATTATATATATTTTTTTTATTATTATTAGTCGGGCAGAAATTTCAATTGACCTTGAACAAATATATCTATATAAAAACACACCGTGAGCAAGCTGGTTCTTTCAGCTGCTCAATGGTGGGTTTTGCCTTTTTTTTTCTCTTGGAGAAAATTTTTTATGATGTAAATGGTCCAAGGGGTAAAGTCTTACTTTTCCTTATTTTCAGATTCTATAAAATCATCCCAGCTTGATTTAACAACAAAATAAGTCAATGTATGACTTGATATCGATATAGTATTTTCATAAGGTAGTAGTGGAATAATAATAAAATCAGAATTTACAGAAAAACTTAGATATTTATTCCAGGGAGTAAAAATGTAATATCCGGGATTTTTCGGAAAAAAAAAAAAAACGCTGTTAAAAAAATTTTAATAAATATGTTATGAAGACATGCAGTATACCAATTTGCTCTAAATTTTAGGAAACCATTGTATCGCATTCCATTGAGAAAAGGAATTAAATATTAAATTTTATTAAAGTTTATTCAGTCAATTTTACATTAAAACAATAATTACAAATGTATTAGATATTTAATGTTGTATTTATGTGGATGCTGAAATAAATGATATCTATGTTGGTTACTATTTTTAGATAGATGATAGACAAAATGAATCCAAGTCAAGTAGAGAATGAAGAAGAACTTGCATAAATTGTAGGGATGGTGTTCTGAAAGGAGATTGAATTTGTAATGTTGGTACGCACCACTGTAATGATAACGAAAACGCTAAGAATCCTTTTGATACTATAATTGTGCATGTCCATAAACAAAATTACAAAGAATTAGTATAAACCCTATGCAAGAATAAGGAAGATGGAGTTTAAAAATTTATCCATACATCATGTCGAACGTCCTGAGGAACAGTGCGAGACCAACGAAGAGAGTTAGCACTGGTAACGAAGAACCAACGATTAAGCGACCATCAAACCGTTTAAACCAGCAGCCATTTGACTTTAGAAAACAGTTTTTTTATTGCGGTGATGATTGTGTTTTAGCAAAACGTTGTAAAAATGACACCTTAGATGATATCATGTATCCAGAAGGAACACAGTTCCTCCAGTTCGTCGCAGATAGCATAGACCATGATCTTGTAATGATAGATGGAAAGAAGACTCAGCATGGCCTTGTATCGATTGCAGTTGCTAATGGGGACTACTCCAGAGTGCCAATCAGAAGGCATAACATTCCGCGCGATAAGAAAAAGAACTGGTGTGATATTGAATCAAATAATGAAATCAACATTATTCAATACTACAATCCAAACATATATGTATTGGGACAAACTATCATACACCCAATGGCATAGATAATTGTATAATTTTTTAGTATGTAAGACTTGCAAAATAAGATATTTACAATATTAACTTCCCTGTTTGTTTACTGTAATTTTGCCGAATTAAATGAGCAACTTCCAGATCGTATCGTAGCATGATTTTACAGTTTTATACGTTGTGTATGTTTATTTATGAGACATAGACTCAGACTTTGGGACAGGGGCAAAGACAAACATATACACACCTTCTAATTTCTGCTAATTTATGTGCCAAAAATTAGATAGTGATTTCACCATTAAAAAGTGGATGTGATATGGATTCTAACTTCAGATATATTCCGGCCATGGCGCTAAGCATAAGCCCCGTGGCTTATGCTTTGCGCCTATGGCTTATGACTTATGCTTTTTCCACAATTTTAATGTTTAAACACACTTGGTATAGTTGGCACCCCTTTTTCCGTGGGGTCAAACTGTAGCTATTTGACCAAAACTCCGCAAATTCGCGAAAGATTCTTCAAATTCTATTGGTATATTTTTAGGTAAAACTTAAATCACGATCCGTGAACCTTCTCTGGAACAGACAATACTTTTTCAAGAAACCATGTCTTAGTTGGACAGGATACATGGGTACTATATACCAAAATTCTCTTCAAAAAAATCTGTGTTTACAATGCTAGTAATCGATTTAAATGCAACCGATGCCAGTGCGCTAAATTTATTGCGTTATTCCTGGACGAAAAGTGTAAGAAACTGAATATTAGCCATTACATTTCACTGCCACAGAGAAAATACTAAACCTTTTTGCAGCTATAGGCCATAAAAACTACGTATAGAGATATCGCCTTTATTTCCAACGATAAAAGATTTGTGAAAACTAAACCTGACCTATATTTGTCTGGCGAACCCACAATCAGAATTACGAACAAAACATAGGCAGAAATCTGGACTGATTTGTCTATTGAACAAATTCTAATGAAAGCTTTTAAGAGAAAGGGAGGTGTTATAGATAGAAAAATTACTGAGAATTCTTTGAAGGTATGGATTAAAACCATGCTTAGGTATGCTGAAATAACTGATACAATTAATACTATTACATCCTTGTCAAACGATGATGACCATCATAAAGAAACACGTGCATCAAGGGTCAAGAGGGATAATGATGATTTTATGAATATTCTGATGTAGTTCACGTCACATAATCCATTTGAAGTTGGCTCTGAATTAATTGCTCTATAATCGGGACTAGTCATTTACAAAAGAATTGTTAAATGTGACTGTGCTGATGAAACTGAGAGAAATATTCATTCTGACATCGATGGGAAAATTTATGATAGCATATCATTTAAAAATAAAAGTCAAATCACCACTTTCCTGTAAAAATGCCGACCAAGAATATAATGACCCTGAGCAAAACAGATATTTCACGGAAGTTTTTCAATAATTAAGATTTCTAATAATTTCAAGGTATATAATACTTACGTTTCTAGTTGTGTTAATGAGTTCCAATAATCATCATAAAAGAATAGTTCAACAATTAAGTTGCGCAAATATTTCTGAATACATTATGTTAATATGAAAATTAAAGTTTTACATCTCATGGTACATTTTAAATTCTTCTCACTCCCAAAATAAAAAAAAAAGTGACGAGAAACACCATTGAGAAGCTTAAATAATAAACTTTCCAAAGAAATGCAATCTTTATTCACATATTTTTTTTTAGAGTTGAAATCGTCGCAAAACTAAGTAATTTTAAAATATTAAAATTACTCTGCCTCGCCCAGAAATAGGAAATGCATTGAATTTTTGGTAGAATATATTTTATATAACTCACATTTACATATATTGTTTAGCATATGAGTATTATCGATGTGAAATTAGCCCGTTCAACAATATATCAATGTATCAATATATTCACACTAACAGGGATCCATGCAAAAATGAAATATATTGTTGGCTCTGAAAATGTCTAAAATATGAAGTGGCTAAAAATGATACTATGGAAGATAAATGTGGAGAGCACATTTATAGGAAGATATTAATTGTGACGAAGCGGAAGCAGTTGGTGACAAATTACAAAAATTTCTTCAAAAATCTCTCAACATTTCTCCCAATATATATTATCAAAAACATTTAATGTAATAAAATATGAGAAAACCCAATATAAAAAGATGTGATATCACCATGGAGCAAATGAAAAATATGTTGACACGACATTGACTGAATGGTTAAAAAATTTCAAAAATATAATATTATTATGGAGTACATATTTTTCAAAATATACAATCACTTTGCCGACTAAAAAGAAAAAAGAAATTATCAGAAATATACAAATTACAACGGAACTTATTATTTGATAAGGAATGAAATTATAATATTGCCATGCGAAATTCTTATATATCTTATAAATATAATGTAAATAAATAAAATAAATATAATGTAGACTCGAGAATGAGGAAAGGCAATAAGAAGGGAACCTAAAGATAATTTATTATTGTATTTATAGTTGAAACGAACTGTATAATGATAATTTTTGCCGTTAAAGATATGAATGTTAGGCCTTTTTTTTTATCTTTTTTTTTTTCTCAGCATAAACTATTTATTAATTTATTTTCAAAATCTAATAAAAACTTCTCGTAAAAAAAAAATGTATTATTTACTGAAAATTCTTTGGCATTGAATTCATTGAATTCGGTTCTCTTGGCGAGAAATTAGAAAAAGGTAGCACATATATTCCACATTTTTTTGTTTGAGAAAACTGTATTTGAAAACCATTTTTGTATAATATAAAGATTTTTTCTTTGATAATTTTATCGCAAAGTCTCTTAAAAAGCTCCAAGCGAATGAAACAATGAAATCCTTCTTGATTAATGTGCAAAAACAGTTAAAGGATTCCTAGTGTTTGAGATCTCCTTATGTTTAATACGATAAGCAAATTTTCGTGTAAATGTTATAAATCAGTTTCTAAAAAATGATCTAACGCAAATAAAATATATCGCAAGATCCTTACCTCATATGCAAATTTTTCGTCATGAGAACATCTAATTGAAAGTTTTGACATTTAAAAAAGCAAATAGATTACCAGTTCCACTAAACAATAAATACAAAATATCCCTCAATGAAAGAATCTCTTTTAAATCAAACTTTCTCACTAAGTCTTTGACGTATATGATTTATATGTTTTTTTACCATTCTAATAGCTCTTATTATCTCATTCTAATATCTTCCTTAATTGACGTTATGCCCTTCTAAGCACTGTAAACTAGTGGAAGAAATTGTACGATTCTTAATTTTAATCGGTGAAATATGAATTTTTTTACTTTCAGCGATTTTTGAATTTTTTTGCACTCTGTATGCATTTTCTTATAAACAATAGATTTCGAGATACAAGATTTATTTGTTCTAGAAAATTTTAATGTTAACTTTTCGGATAATAGCCACAACAGAGGCAGATTGTCTTTCGAATAAATATAAAGAATTTGTTTCCATGTTTAGTCTAACTCAACTAATTAGGGGTCCTACACTGGTATCACCTGAAACTTCTTCCCTACGAGACCACATCCTTACAAATGCGTCAGACAAAGTTACCTAGCATAGATCCCTTCAAATTTCTCCTTCGGATTATCAGCCACTCTTTTGTACTCGTAAATTTAATAGGTTTAAAACTGATACCAAAAAGTGCATAAAATTTAGAAGCATGAAAATATAGTAAGGATCTGAATTAACTTAAGCAAAAATCAAAAAAATTTCCCAGCCTATAAGACCTTTGATAGTTTTAACATAGCATTTACAGATTTTTCTCATAAATTTAAACGGATTATTGATGAAACTTTGCTATGCGAAGCAAAATTAAAAACAATTCTCAAGAGTGGTTTGCAAAGGATGCTGCATAAAAATAACTTTAAGGGATAAATTATACAAAAAATTTAAAAAGACAAAAATTTTTTCAGACAAGGAACTATTTAACAGGGCTAGAAATGATGCTCTTGGAACTATTAAAAGAGGAAAAAACAATTTTTACTCAAACAAGCTCACCGAAAAAATAAGCATGCAAAAATATTTTTGGAAAACCATTCAAGTTATAAATCAGTACCAATATGTTGCCAAATGATTGAAGAATTGCCAAACACACTCCATTGTTTAAAACAGAAATAAATTCTGAAGCAATTTCAGGCCAATCAATATCTGACAATTTTGTTTTTGAAAAAGTTATTCATGGCCAAACTAGAGAATTCCTTAAAGAAAGGGATATCATTTATAAATTTAAATCAGGATTTCCAAAATTGTTTTCGACTAATTTAATAACTTTTAATGGAAAATGTTTCTTGTGATTTGGTATATAATATATATCTAAATTATATATTATGGTTATGATATTGTTGAAGAGCGGGTGGGATCCAGTTGAGGGTACACCAAAATTAAGGCGGCAAAACGAAGTAAGTAGATATCATATTTTACTTAATAAAACCAGCGTAAAGCCAACGATTTTATTTCTATAATCTATATTTCTATAATATAATCTATCTTCATAACTTAGAATACTTGATGCTAAATTTGCATTATAAAGATATTTAGACAAACAGTTTTTGTCAATAGGACATACATTTTTTATGTTGTTTAAAAGCTAGTAAATCTACTTAAGATTTTTTTTTTTTTTTGTGCGTTGGTAATGATTGTATGTTAATCATAGTTAGTCAACTGTATGTTACTCCTTTGTTTCTTTTCATTAAACATCTTGTTAAAATTATGGTGTTTAGGAAGATGCTTGTTAATTTTCGTAAAATTTCGCTGGTTTCGCCTTTACACTGTTTGTGATAGGTGGTTTACACTGTTTGTGATAAGTGCTCTACACTATTTGTGATAGATGGTTTATACTGTTTGTGATAGGTGGTTTACACTGTTTGTGATAGGTGGTTTACACTGTTTGTGATAAGTGCTCTACACTGTTTGTGATAGGTGGTTTACACTGTTTGTGATAGGTGGTTTACACTGTTTGTGATAGGTGGTTTACACTGT
>JAUZNK010069259.1:0-14178 GCA_035046665.1 Euphysa ruthae
AAGTTTATAAAATATCGGTTAATTGTAGTAAAAGTGCATCCACTCACTATTCCTTGGTCTTTTTTTATTTTATTTATGTATTTTTTTTTATTTACTCGATCTTGAAAAATAGCTCTTTCCAATAAGGAGTGAACCACTTGTTTTATTGAACGCGTGCTACCCCAAATTAAGGATCAAATAGATTAGAATTAATTCAAACACTCTTTAAACAGCGGAATAGAAAAAGTTATTACGTAAATATAAGTGATGCACGCTAATTTTTAAAAATGCCGAAAACGCCAATTTTGAAGACTAAACTTTGTATTACTTTCGTAATGTTTGTTTATTTATATTACTTTTAAAGATAATTTCTTCAACTTTAACATGCTTTTTACAGAATAAAAATAATATTCTATGTACAACCTAAAACACTTCACTTATACTTTGTACAGGTTTGAAGCATCTGTGGTTCACTAGGAAATAAATATTTTTATAATTTTTACTGTTTCTGTAAAGTACACAAGCAATGGCTTGCAGCGAACTCAGTATTTAATGCAACTTGAGATCATGGCCATGCATAAGATTAAATCATTTAATACATGCTACAGCCAATATTGCTTTTAATCTGAAATATGTTTTCAATAGACACTTTAGAGCTCAGAGAATTATTTGCCACAAAGAAAATAGGAGGTGCGAAAGCACATTAGGATTAGTGCCATATTTTTGTATTTCAAATTTCTAGGAACTTTATGCATAACTTGTTGCATGGCATAACATAACACAACATAATGGCATAAATCCTTACCAAGCTTCATATAATTCAAAACATGTTATTATAGTCATTATTTTTGAGTGATTTTCATAACTTTCTAGGCATATATTATATAAATCTAAATAAGTAGGGAGTTGTGTCATCTGCAGAAATGGAAATGTTAGTATTTTTTAAGCTAAAAACAAAATGATTTAGATAAATATTAAAAAGCGATGGTCAAAGTATAGTATATCCTTACTGCAAGGATATACTATACTTTGTCTTTGTAGTATACATTATGTATTATAATATTCTTTCCAACCACTTTCCAACCACTAAATGTTGTGTTGATCATGGTTTTCTAGCAAAGTAGTTAAGACTTTGGTTTCTGACACTGAGATGCGAGTTCAATCCCCCTAAGAGATCACTGATTTTCTTTGCCATAAGCTCAAATTGGAGCTTTATTTAAGTATGCCAGAACTAAACTTGTGGATCATTCTGAAACAAATAGCTCAAAGCTAATTGTTGGCCCCATTATATCGTTATATATTTAAACACAAATTTTATGTGCAAATTTTGTTATTTTACTTCTCTGTCGTGTGCGTGACGATATACGAATGTAATATAGAGTTAATATATTTTAAATTTAATTATGTGCTGTACAGTTATATCAATCTCACCGCATAGCTTTATTAATATTTATTAATATTGATTTTTATCAAAGAAAGGTATATATATTAAGTTAACATAAAGATACGTGAGTAAATTTTTGTGTCAATAAAGCCAAATATTGTTTTTTGTGATTTAATTTCCATCAAAATTATTTCCAGTTCAACAGCATTTTGGTATAGATTTTGCTGGATGCAGTAGAGATGTTTATGCCTCTAATTTTTAGTTTGTGCAATATCTCTACTCTGTTGTTAAATGCTTTCAAATTTACAGCTGTTCTTTGCCTTACTATACCAATTGATTTATGATTTTATCTCTTAAAGGTAATAAAAAGGTTAAATTCTTCTGCCAATAAGTGCAACAACATCTATTGAATGAAACTTAATATTTCGTAAAGATGCCTGTTTTTTTCTGAACATTGTGTATGGCTAATTTCTTATCTTTTGATTCGCCGGATTAAAATGATAGCGGCAGGGTATTCTGTGAATGTTGAAACTATTTTCATTTTTTTTAGTTATCAATATTTGAAGTTTGAAGAATATTTAAGAAAACCAATCAAAAACATCTTATGTGATAATGTCATTAAGGACATTTTTTAAAAGCGCAAAGGATTGTAAGTATTCTTTTCATAAACACCAAGATATCGTTTTAGAAATACTATTATTGCTGGTCCATAAATATATGAAGAAAAATTGATCAATTAACCAATAATCGTTGAAAATAATATTTCAACCATTTCGCATAAAAGCAATATTAAATATTACAAGACAATCGCTACAAATATGACGAAGTTTAATCTGTATTTCTGTACAAATGTTTATTGGCTTAAATCTATCGAATTTTGATAAAAAAAGTTTAAACAAGCTTGATTAAATCATTTTCCACACTGTCAGATAAATTAAATGTAGCACAACTAGAACTTAATAGCAATGTGCAATGTAATGGCTTCAAAAAAATTGAATGCTGCACAGAGAGAAACCAAATATAGAGTCAGGCATACTGCATGTCTCAGTTTTTAACACATCCAAAAATGGTAAGTGTCAATGTATAACTGAATGGAACAAATCAATTCCCAACTTTAGAGATAACAGCATCAATAAAATATCCTTGTATCAACAATATTCTTATCCTTAGTAGAAACCAGATATTGTTTGAAATTGTTCTGGCAGAATCTTTCCCATAGATAACCTGGTCTTTTATTTTTTTTTTTTTTTTAACTTTTATTATTTTGCTAGCATTCTCATTGGATTGTGTCTCTTGTGTAACTCTACCCTTGCTCGTTTATCTGGCCATGGTCTGGCATTGGTCGTTTTGTCTTGAAATTGCGGTTTCTAAATGACTTTGGTTTTTTTTTTAAGTTCTTAATAAATTGTTTAATCAACCGAGGTGTCACTCCTTTTTGCTTAGTCTTACGAGATTAGTGGCTCCAGCTGAAAAAGGTTTCATGTAATTATTGATAATAAATGAATTTTGTTTATTTAATATTTTTAAAAATTTATTTACCATAGTGGGGGGAGATCATTGAAAGTCAAACTTATTAAATGATGACCACCCTTTTATATTTCTTCATTAAAAGCTAATTTTATTACTTCTTTGGCCTTAAATACATTCTGATACACTATTTTGATGTAATTTTCTGGATCTACTTATCATCAGCTTCAAAATGTGGTGTAAAAAGACCATAATTTGGCAGATTTAAAATTTGCGATGAGTTTAGATCACATGACTCAGTTAATTTTTGTTCATACTTATTAAAATTTTTTTGATTAAACGTGTTTGTTTTTGTGTTCAGCAAGGTAATCCCACATTGTGGTGCAGACTTTTTTCAGTATTTTATCAGATATTAAAATTTCAAGTATATTCCCAAAATTTTCTCTTTTTCCATCGTTAAAGGGAGATCGCATTATTACCGGAGCCCTAAACTAGCTTTCCATCAGTCTCTTATGTTTGACTCTTATGTCACTTTAAAACAGTACAAACAAGACTTCAAGGCTCAGCTTTATTTTCAAAAAGTCATATTAAAAAGTCAATTTTGATAATGAACCGCTTGTCATGTTAAATCATGTTTATGTTTTGTACATTTATAATGCTGTGCTTCCATATACAAATTTAAAATGATATAAGGCTAAATGCGTACTTTCTTTTTAAACAGTTAGTTCTATTTCTTTGGATTGTTTTTATTTACTATGTCTATGTTTAATGTAAACAACAGAAAAAATTTTGCGTGTGTGAGAGAAAGAAAACATGACTTGATAACTTGATTACCATGAAAACAATTTCTTGTGAAATTAACAATAAAAAGCTTTTTCATCATATTTAAACGTTTCTTTAATTTTAAAATTATGATTCATGATTACGTTTTTAAAGGAGTTTTGAGTGATGAAACATTTCATTAAATAATATTCTATTCCATTGTGTCAACCATTTTTATTTTTTCAAAAAATTTCGTGCCTGCAAATAAGATTAAAAAACTTATAATTTTTACGTCTAATTTTTAATCCATCAATTTTTTTTTTTTTTTTTTTTTGTTTCATCGCCTTGCCCTGGCAATCTTTGAGAGGATTGAATATTTTTCATTTTGGCATGTTATATTCAATTGTACTATTTAAAGATAACAGCGTTATTTATTATTCTCTAAGGAGTTTTGTAAAGATATATAAACTTAACAATTTATAAGAGGGATAATTAAAACTCAAAGTATAATAATGAGTATTCTCTGATCTAAACTGATCAAAATTAACGCACAACATAAATAGAGTATTGAGCTATAGTTTGATTTCAACCACATAAAATGTTGTTTTCTCATCATTTCTGAAGTTAGTGGAGCCAAAATATTTTTAATGACATATTATATTTTCCTACCTCCACTTTTAAGAAGGTTAGCAGAATAATTTTTTTGGTTCATGTGCTTTTTTACTCTCTTTAAATTTGTATACTGATTTTGGCAGTTTCTTTTCCCAGTAGCACACTTTTCAGTTCTATTCTGGGAAACAATGGAGGGCACAATCATTTTTATTTTGAGTCCTGGTTGATCTGGTATGTGGTTTCTTTTTGGTTTAAACATTAGTATTTTGATAGACAGAATAACCTGGTGGTGCCCAGCTCCTCTCCAGTTATGGCGTTTGGATCCCAATTGAGCTTATTTGCTCTTTGACAGGTCTTGTATTTTTATTTCCACACACCCTCCTCATCAAGATAAGCTTGATGGAAGAGTTGGTTTAGTCGCCAAAAGCCTGATCATTTAGTGCAAGGCTACATGGTACCTGTAGTAAGCCATCCTGACTTAACCTGTTATAATGCCAATTTTGTAGAAAAAAATATGTTTAATAAAGTCATTGATTATGTAAAATATGTTATTGAAATACATTTTAAATACAAAAAATTTCCTATTTGATAATTAACAAAATTCTCAGTTGCATTTGCTCCACTCCCATTTGATATTGGGTGTCTTCTTGATTTCTTGTAGAATCTTCCTTTTAAAAAAGTTCTTTAAACAATAAAATATAAAAAATTATTAAATTTGAGGAAATTTTTTTTTTGTTTGTTAAGCTTTTTTTTTTATATATGATTCTGCCAATTTATAAAATATATATTTATGAAATATATATGAAATAAGTCATAATTAATTCAAATTGTTTATTATTTTGTATATTATTATTTATATATTATTATTATTATATTATTTATATGTTTTATTATAGTATTTTATTTATTTATTATATGGGGTCTGCAGAAGAAGGGTCTTTTGAGAGAGCTAAAGATGATTAAGATTTAAAGTCATTTTCCCTGTATTTATGCTAAGTCTGTTGGAAGATTTACAAGGAATCTGCATTTAAAGTCTACTTTATGTTTGTTTATTTTGTTTGTTTGTTTGTTTTATTAAAACTTAACCCAAGACACCTCTCTTCTGTGAATTTGATTTTATTTCATCATGTTTTAAACAAAACATTGAATCTATCTCTTTAAATAACTGCTAGTTCTAATAGGAAATGTATCTTGTAATTTTAAATTTATTTTTGCAAATGTTTTTCTTTACTCTATTCTAGTTAATGGTCTATGCGGGCGATTGTGTCCTTTAGTCACCAAACGATTTCAGTCTAATGAGGCTCCTTTAGAGGTAAGTTATTTATTTTGTGCCTGGGAAATGATCTTTAAAGGTTTTCAAGCTATCCTTTTTTTAGCTCGCTAAAAAGTAGTGTTTTACGTGTTGAAAAGATGGTTATGAAACGGGTTGGTGCGCACCTTTGCTGGGTCATTAATAAATAATGCAGGTCATAGTAGTGGCAGAGCGTTTTTAAATCTTTCAGACAAGCGCTGCTCAATAAAGCCTTTCACAAGTTACTTTTTATATGGCTCCTTAGGCTATTTTAAGTTTACACAGTCAATTTATGTGTTTTTATCAAAAAGCCTATGATCATAAAATTTTCTTACTGGAAGAAAGAAATTTCTCTGTATAAGTTCTCAAATAAACCTGTGATATTGGCGTAATTACACGTCTAAAATAGATGTTATAGTTTTCAAATAATTCATGAAATTTTTTTTATTTTTTTACAATGTATAATAAAGTTTTTTCTTTGCTCATTTGTAGCTTAAAGCTAACCTTTGTGTTCTTGGAAGAGTCGCATAATAACTTTATGGTTTGATAATTCTATTGTTTGAAAATACTCTTTTTTGTCAAATAAACAAACCTTTTTCAGAGATGATTTTAATATATAGAAATAGTAATTAAGCTGTGTATAAAGAATTGATACACACGTAATTCATGTATATTCTTTTTTTTTAACATATTTTTTTATCTATTTAATGAGATTTTCATATCTAGAATTATTATTGCATTTCTATGAATACGTTATTTTCATAGATACATCAACATCAATTTCTTTAAATAGCGTTCATATCTTCTTCTTATACAGTTTTACGTCCATTTTCCATCCTAAAATGGGTTAAACGGGGTTATTTATGGCAATCTATCTTGCACCAATGTACTTCGAATACCTTTCTGCTTAAGGTCATTTTTAACAACCTTATTCCAAGTCATATGTGGTCTACACTTACAGCTTTTCCCATCTACTTTTATTCTTCTCGATTTCTTAACCAAGTTATCGTTATTATTCTTTCAATATGGCTAAACCACCTTAATCTACTTTTTTGAAGTACTACTCTTAACACTTTCTATAGCACATGTTTCACGTAACTCCTGAGAGGATTTCCTATCCTTCAATGTCACCTAACATATCCGTCTTACCGTCATCATGCTGTTTCTCTCTGATATGTTTAGGTGAATTTCATTAACTGCCCAAGTCTCGCCACAATAGACCATGACGCTTCTTACAAGCTTCATCAACTGGTCAAGAAATTTGAGCTCCTTGTATTTGCCTCTCTCTAGAGTACCCATTTTTCCTTTATATTTCCTTTATATCTCTATCCTCAAAACTGGGCCAGAAATTGATTCAGCTGGTGGCAATCCATTCCTATCCCATTCAAACTTTGTTATATCATATTAGCTTTTCCATGCTTCTCTCTTAGACTGTTCATCACAAGGTAAATTACCTGCATCATCTCCAATACACTTTTCACCTACAATATCCTGATTTGTTCTGGTCATCTGCTTAGCAATTTTAAAAATCTTATTCCTTTCATCATCTTTTGCCAAAGGGTTTGGAAACCTTTCTTCCTCAGCTTTTTTCTTTGATGCATACACTACTGACCTTGCTCTTCTCTTTGCATCAAAATATTGTTCTTCATTACCTCCCTTTTTCCACTCTTTAAACAACCTTCTCTTCTCCTTGATAACATCAACTCCCCTGCTCCACTACCAGGTCTCACACCTATTAACCTAATACTATTAACTTATTACTGAAAAAATTTTTACCTGCAGCACAATTTTTATGAACCGTTATGAAATAGTTAATTCAGACGTTGACACTATTTCAAAGAACACAAAAGTTCTGATGAAGATTAAAAAAAATTTTTTGTTCTATATAAATGTTTCCATTCTTTCTTTTTGATAAAATTTCTTTTGTTTGTATTTAGCACTTATTTGTTACATTTTTCTTTAAAATTTTATTTTGTAATTGGGAACTTCAAATTGCTAAGCAATTGCGTGTATGCTATTTTCTGTCAAAAGGGGAGAGGGGTGTAAAATAAAAAATTTTAAAATGCCGATAATTTTTTATTTTTTTAAGACAATAATCTGAAAAAGATATAATTCAAAATAAAAAAAAGAAAACACAACCATAAGAAGCTTTTTGCAATAAAGGACTAGTAAAAACCTATTTGCAGCAATGCAGGATCGACTTTTATTTAAAAAATTTATAATACTTTTCTTTGTAAAAAACGGTTAATAATAAAAAAATAAAAAAAAAAATTTAAAAAAATATATATATACATATTTCACTCCTTTTTAAATTCCTGTTTGACCTTTTAGTTAGAATATAGTCAATTTGAGTCCTTGCATTTCCAGATTCAAAAGCGACTAACTCCCTTTTTTGCTAAAAACCTTTAAATTCTAAGGCACTATAGGAAATTGTTACTATAGGAATAAAATGAATCATAACAATGAATCATGGAGAAAAAAAGGATGCACATTGTTTTAATGTAAAAATGGGAAGCTTTAACGGAGCAGAGATTTGTGGATTGTTTATTTATTATTTTAGACAAAAAACAATATGGTTTTATTATTTTACGAAATAAAATCAGAAAGTCTTCTGTTGATCTGTGGCTTTAAACGAAATTGTGAAAGATATGTTAATTGAAATTTTTTCAAAAAAGTCCATGACTAGGAAAAATAATGGAATAAGATTCTTGTTTCTAAAATTTCTGTTGCTAGGCTATAGCAATAACATGTACAAACTTTGCAGGTTTGATTTGTTTCTGAAGTGATTTAAGAACAAATGGAATATTATTCTAAAGGACTGCTTCTTTATAAATACGAAAAAATTGTGAATAACTGAAGAACTTTGAAATTTAAATTTTTTTTACGTGTAATCTCTTTTTATTTTAGAAAACTAAGTATGGACCGATGTCAGTAAGTCACTTTTGTTTTGATTTCACTTAGTTTTTATACCATTCACAGTAGTTATATTTATTTAATGATTAGTTATTATTAACTTTAATGATTCTCAGTAATGCTTTATAGATAATACCCAGAGAACAAGAGAAAACCCCATTAAAATTGATAAAATAAAAAATGCAAAGAAAACTTATAACGAATGATGCAATGATGGAAAAATTTATAAAGATCACAACAAAAACTTGAGTGCTAAGAAAACTCATGAGGAACAATCTTAAAGCTTATAAAGTTGACAATAAAAAACTTATATAGGGGAACTTATATAGAATGCAGAGGAAGAATTTTTTAACATAGAGAAAAAGCTTCATTAACAAACGGAAAATTAATGGAAGACTATTTAAGACTTTAACTATTTGGGAAATTCAGGGAAAAATTAGTGTTTATAGACATTATTTTGTGTCATTTTTGTTTTTAGGATGAAGATAGAATCTTTACAAATTTATATGGCAGACATGACTGGAAATTAAAAGGAGCTATGGCGAGGGTATGCATAATGTTTTTATTAAAAATTGGATTACTAAATAGCTCCTGTTGTTCCATAATGCACCTTATTATAATGCACCACATTATTTTTTATAATTTTAAGGATTTTTTATTAATGTATTTTTTTCCAGTTTTTTTTTTTTTTTCTTTTTTTTGCTTGAATTTAAAGGATGAGAGAATGTTCTGATTTTATTGAAATTTTTATTCAATGCTATAAAAATCTATTCTGATTGTTTTGGCTTATCATCTGTTTAGAAATTGTGGTTTTTTTTGCTTTTTTTTTACTTTTCATCTATTTAGTGGTTGTGATTATTTTTTGATCGCGAAAAATGATATGTTATTCTTTATTTTATTTATTTGTATGTGATTTTTAGGGTGACTGGTACAAGACAAAAGAGATTGTATTAAAAGGTCATGATTGGATATTGAATGAAATTAAAACTTCTGGTCTTCGTGGACGTGGAGGAGCAGGTAAAGTTTTGGTGCTCTTTTATTCCAAAAAATCTTTTCAGAATTGTCATTTTTATTTTTAGATTTTATTGGTTTGGGCCTTACTTGAGAAATATTTTTCTTTTCTTAATTTTTATAATTTGAAATTAATGAGCTCCCTAAATTTACTAAAAGACGTTTAATAATATTTTGAAATTTGCCTTTGTTCCCTTTGAAATTTGTTCCCTTTAAGCACCTGTTGAAATAAAGAGATCATAATTGCATATTTGAGTTTTACATTATAATTCTTGCGGATTATAATCCCAAAATTACTTCAGTAGTTCACATTAATATTTTAATATATCTAAAATTTGAAAGTCAAAATGCCTTTGAAAGTTAAGAGTATCCTAATTATAAATTGAAACACCTCCATTTTTACTGCTGACTCAATATTTTAAAAGCTGCAAAAGTTTTGGTACTTGAGATAGTTATAAATAGTTATGTTCTGTCAGGTGAGTTTCTAACACTCTTAAGGCTTTGATGTTCTTTCTAGAACTCAAGAGCTCACATGCATGAAACATCTGACTTGTTGCTCATTAATCCTCTGTTGCTGTGGTATGCTACACAAACTTGATACTATAAAATGCTTATACCATTAAAAGTAACAAAACTCGCTTAACTTGGCTTAGCTCGGCTTAGCTTGGCTCGGTTTGGCTTGGCTTGCTTATAATCCTGGAATTTCTCAGCTTAGTGGCTGATATGTTTAACACACAGGGTGTTAGTGAGGATAGAATGGTTTATTTTTGATTTGATGGATATGTTTCATTCCATTTTCATTCTTTCATCTTTTTTTTTCTCTTCCACCCAGTCATTCTCTCTCTCCTTGTTTTCTTTGAAAGTTTGCTTCTATAATACTCAATTATGACTCAAATTACCCTTTGACCACCATTACCGGATATATTCGGTATTTTGGGATGTAATAAAAATTTCCTAGTGCCAGAGTATTCCGGTTTTTGCCTGCTTTCACATTGAAGTCGATTTTAATTGATAAAAGACTTCTAATAGACTGGAAACAAATTTTGTAGAGTTCTCCCTGTTTCAGAACAGGTTCCATAGATTTATAAATGTTTTGGCAGCTCAGACGGGCTCAAAACATTGGAAATTTCCTTAAACTTTATTTTCATTTGTTTTATGGTTTTTTTTTTTTTAAAGATGGTGTATAGTGTGTGAATATGGGTGGGGTGATGTTTTCGCACATCTCAATATTTTTTATCAAACTAAAAATGTCTTTCACAATCTTACAGAGCCTAGTACTATCCCATAAAAATTTTTCAATAAATACAATTCAATTAAATGAATAAGAACTCAATATTATATTTTAATGAAAGGCAATCAAATACCAGACTAACCCTTGGCATCCCATGCCTGCGTCAGTCCAGGATTTCACCGCGACCACCTTAAACAATTGTAGCTCAATACACCGTCGTTTAAATCATACGAGAACGATTTGAAATTAAAACAGGAAGATTGAATTATGTTATAAGCAATTCACTTATAAACTTATGATCGGTTATTCTAATGTTATATCCTCAAACTTTTTTGTGAAATAATTTTGTTATGGCGGCTGTCTCAGGTTCATTAAAGTAAAAAAAAAGTAACTTTAACACTTCTTGGAACACTTTTGTGGGTAAAATACAGCTTGCTGAAGATAGTGATGATGATACTGATGAAGTTAGAGATACTATTAGAGAAAATTTTGGTGAAAGTGAAGATGAGTTTGATGATTTTCAACACGTACGGTGTTTGTAACATAGAGCAGGTGTATGGTCATACATCCTGCGTATGCCTAAAATTTTATGGTTTTGTTTTTTTTTTATGTTTCAAGTGGCGAAATGAATAAATTAATCGTTGTTTAATGTTTTATTATACCCAATTATCGAATATTGTTGACGTTTATCAAGGTTCGAACTAGCGATTTGCTATCAGGGAATCACTTTTAGATATTAGCGAATCAAAAAATATAAAATTTTTTGAAGTAGCAGGTGAAGTTTTTTCAAGTTTTAATATAATGTTTTTACTTTTGTGAGTTTGTTTATTTCATTTCTTACATTGATAAGGTTTTTTCTTCACCCAATTCATTTGTAGCTTAAAGTTTATCTTCGTCTTCCTGGAACAGTTCGATAATTCTATTGTTTGAAAATTCTTTTTATAAATAATCTTTTTCAGAGATTATTTTAATATATAGAAATTGATACACGTGATACTTCTCTTGCTGTTACTAACAGAACCTTTTTACTTCATTCTTAACAAGAGTTCACCAAATAAAATCCCATGATGTTTAAAATATATCATAAGCAAACAATAAAATATATGCTAGTAAATTTTTCTTTGTTCCAACTACTTGATTATCCATTTATTGATATAACACACTTTATTTGTTTATTCACACTTTATCCGCACACTTTATTGTAGAACTAACTATGTTAGTGAATACTTTTTTTTCATGTAAATACTTTGATTTTAATCCGCAGATTATTTTATATTAGTGGTCTATCTGTCTTGTTACCTTGGATACGCATTAAATATGCATAATTTACAGTTTGTAGATATAGGTTACGTGACTAAGGATTCTAGTCAAAAGAGTAACTCTAAACATTATTTCAGTCTAGTCTGCCTTTAGTTAACATATGGGATCGAATAGTATAAAGTTTTATAATTCAGGTTTTAAGTATTGAATCAGGATCAATGTAAATGTAACAACCATGTTTTATCGCCTAAATGAACATAATAAAAAACAATCATTACTTACTTAATTTTCATCTGATTCTGCACTGTCAAAGTAATGGTTAACCCTCATGATTCGGATCCTGTCTATAGGCGAGATGCACATTCAGTGAAAAAAGACAAATCCTATATATAGACTGGAAAATTCATATTATTTTTGCCTAGGCATTTACAAGACAGGCACTTATTAAGCTTAATTATAAATTATTCATAAATACTCTTACATGATTGGACGATATGTTTCAAAGATAATTTATGAGTTTTATAGTGTAATTGATTTAAAAAATTAAAACATTTTGAGTTAGAAAAACAAGATAGCGATGAAAAGGTTTGGTAAAGAGAAAGCAAACTGAAAATGACACAGTATGAGTGTAAAACAAGCAGTATTGCATTGTGTATTGACAACTTCTTACTTCCACACTTACAAACATTTTGCTGAAAAATACATTGAGATGCTTTTGGATGAACAATAAACCATTACATTTTTATACTTTAGTTTGTTTTTATTGACTTAAAAACTGTTGAAAAATCTAAAATGTATGAAATATTTCTTCAAAGCATTACCCATGTCTGTCAAACTTTGTCATTTATTGTAATTTTTCATAATTTAAGTGAAAAAGGAAAATGATAGAATAATTAGAATCATGAAATGTAAAGTTTTTCTTCAAAAAAAAAAGTCACAAAAGTGCTTCATTTGATACTACTACATTCGGAAAAACCGGACCACGCCACAAGGTTTAAGAAGAATTGGAGATGTAACATTATATAAACACACTGTAATATCAACTTATCTTTTATTCTATTCGCCTTTCTTTCCTTTCCATTACAAATGTTTTTGTGTGCCTCAAGAACTGCTTTTTTGCTTATACTATTTTCTATATGATTAGCATCTTTAATCCCTGGCTTTGTTTGTGTTTGGTCCACACCCATTTGTGTAAAATTACATGTAAGGATATTTTAACGCTTTCTTGCATAGTAAACAACAATTTTCTTTTGGACCATTGCATACACAAAGATGGTTAGAGTGGGTGTCTTTACAATCGAAAGTTTGCTTTTATTTTCCACACCTTTGTTTTTTCAGTTTTCTGGCATGAAGATTTTTGGCAATGGTGGCCTTGCCTCTTTTTATATACTACAACTATCATAACTAAATGGTTTAACTTTCACCATATTCTATACTTTATCTAGAGATAATACTATAATACACTAACAATTTAATCAACAATTTAATCCACTAACATATCTCACAAAACCATAGCATATTATATCTATGTAAACACCTTTTTACATATTTACATCCTGTAAAGTTTTTTGATTTCATTACACTTTGTGCTGACTGACTATTTATAGCAATGTATGAAAGTTAACCAGAAAATTATTCACAAATGTAGTTACTCTTTATTATGAGTATTTAAACAATATAATATAAAAGGAATTCAAATGTTTCAATTATTCTAACTAGTCAGTGTTACGTAACTAACAAAACACAAAGTAAACCTGTTTTCAGATCCAACCAGATAGTAAACCTGAAAATTCCACTTGTACAAGTAAATATTGAAATTTATTAAAATATGTTTTTGGTTGAGAAACCTTCTTCATTTACAAGCAACTTTGAGCAACTTTGTTTTGACAACATCTTATTTTAAGTACCAAACACAATAATCTTAAACTCCTATGATATTTATGTTGACAAATAAACAAGGTACTTGTCTTAATACACAGTGCCAACCACAATTTTCTGTCCAAAAATGAAATTAATTTTCATTTATTGTAATATTAATTATTATAATTATTATTATAACATTATTAATTATAATTATAATTTATCAAAGCTCTAAACTTCAATAGGAGAAAATTGTTTGTGTAAATGTTGTTTGTAATGTTTCTTTTCTAAGATTATATTAGTATTTACAAATATTTTAATATTTTATTATGTTTAATTATTGTATTTAACTACGTCTTATTCAACATTAAATAAATTTATTGAATATTATGTAAATATATTTGTATG
>JAUZNK010069270.1:0-14177 GCA_035046665.1 Euphysa ruthae
ATATGAAGGTATTAAAACTCCTATTACATCATTGTCCAAGAATCGCATTACTCCTCTGGAACGTTGGCCAATAATTGAGGAAGCATAACATTTTCTAGATTCACTTGTGATGGACCATAAAAAAACCGTTTTACATGAACAAGCCAATGTGTTGAATACTATTAAAGTTGGTCAACCAAAGTATACTAGCGACATTATTATTAGAGCTTTTGGGTATTTTGCAAACCCTCGTGCATTGTATCATAGATTGTGTGATGATTTTCAACTACTTAGCATTACGGTATGAACTCATTTGACATCAATAGTTAATATTTCTGGGGACAATGAATTTATCAAAAAACGTTTTTGTGAAATTAGACACTTCGCAAAAGCATTGTTTGTTATCAATGAAAAACCATCTCTGTCATGGAGGTACTTTGTTCAACAAACAATATTTTTTTTGCTATTTGACTTTATTCATTTATTGAAAGCATATGAAGCATATAAACAATGATGATTAGAAAAATTGAAAAAACAGGAGAGATTGAATTTTCACATGATAACGAAAAGTTTACAGCAAATTGGAAACATATACGTCACCTTCAAAAGCTGAAGTTGAATTATGTAGCAGCATTAATTAATCATCCCGGAATGAAAAATGCTAATGTTGATGGTACTGTAATATTTATTCGTAAATTCATAGAGTTTTGGAAAATAGTCAACGTCAAAGTTGCTTTGAGGATATTAGGTTACGAGGTACTCTTAGGACTGTTACTGCATCTCCTGATGATGCTAAACTTGAAATAGCTGAGTTAGCTGTAATTGCTGCTGACCTCGGGGTGGTGTTATCAAGGGAAACGTATCAAACAGCTAATTCCTGATACAAACATTGCTCTTAAGCACACTTACAAGGGTCTAGTCGAACTCATAAAATATTTTTTTCGAAAAATCACATAGCTATGTGACGTTAGGAAATTTTACCAATGACCCTCTTTAAAAAGCATTGGGAAAAGCAGTGCATACTTCATAAACGTGCAACAAGTGTGTTAAGTGTGTTAAATTTGAATGTTGATGTCAAGTAATTTCATGTAGAAAGTGGACATTTATATGAAAAATGTAGTTTTATATTTTTAGCTTTTAGTGCCGTATTGAATTCATTGCCAGAATTGACACAAAGTTTTCTCTCGTTTATGTCGCTGGATATATAGAAAAGATCAGTTGCATGAAGAGAAACTCATGTCCTTAGGTTTATTGGCTATAACTATTACTTTTGCTTTTGGGCATTGAATTCATAAAGTAACTTTTGATTTTTCATTTCTCACATTCCAGAATTAAGGTCATATTTCCTCTATATAAATGTTGGATGTTATATCTGATGGCTAATCCCCAAAGTACTATCCTGGAAAATAATTCTCGGACGGCCTTAAAATATTGACATTGTGCTTCCCCGAACAATGTTGTTGGGGTGGAAAAATTCAGAATAGTCTCGATATATACTTTCCAGGATTGTCTCCTGAATTTGGCTATTTTTAAGGTACATTTAGTCTGAGTTTTACCTCTAGATTGATAAGCCAGAGCCAGATGACAATTAGTATTCACTTTTTTTCCTGTTTGCCATTGACTATACCTCTAAACCACCCTCATTAGAGGATGAATTACCGTTAACTGTTACACTTTACATTTATTGATGCTCTATACTATTTTTCAAAAGTATATACACTTTCAAATACATAGCCTTGTTAGGTTTTTAAAAAGAAGTGTAAGGTGTAACAGTTTCAGTTAACTTTTAAAAGAGAACTCTAATCAAAATCTTCTTTCTGAAAACTGACCGTTGCTGTTAACATAATTTATGAAACAGGCAAATTATGTATTTGAATTCTTAAACAAAACCTAGATAAGGAAGGGTCTACACTTTGCTAAAAAGCTTACACTTGGACGCAGATTAACAAGTCTGCCAAACATTTGCCTCTCAAATACCCATTTACTATTAAGTCTTTTGGAGCATTACGATGTTTATATAATGTCACCTTTTATATGGGTTAAAAACCAAAAATTTTAGGATATTAAAAATAAGACTTTTCAGAAAATTCTTTCAGCTCATTCTATTACCACTAAAATTAACTTTAATTAAAAACGAAAGAAAACGAAAGAAAACGATATTTGTTCTAGAAAAAACGGGTGTATACTCGATATTTTTTTGCAAAAATGCTTTCAAGTGGTCATCCAAGGGTGGTCATTCAAACATAATCACGGATAAATGTTCGAATTTATTTTTCTAATTTGTAAGAACTTTTGTTTTGGGATTTACAGCTTTTTTTTTTTTATAATCAATAGTTAATTTCTTATCAAGGATATCTTGGTTAATGCATACAGAAACAGTACTCTTTTTTAACCAAGATTAACTTGGTAGATGTATACAGAAACGTTATTTTTCTAAAGAGGATAACTTGGTTGCGTATACAAAAGCGTTTTCTTTTTAACGAGGATAACTTGGTTAATGCATACAGAAACAGTACTCTTTTTTAACCAAGATTAACTTGGTAGATGTATACAGAAACGTTTCTTTTTCTAAAGAGGATAACTTGGTTGATGTATACAAAAGCGTTTTCTTTTTAACGAGGATAACTTGGTTGATGTATACAAAAGCGTTTTCATTTTAATGAGGATAACTTGGTTGATGTATACAAAAGCGTTTTCTTTTTAACGAGGATAACTTGGTTGATATATAAAGAAACAGTACTCTTTTTTAACCAAGATTAACTTGGTAGATGTATACAGAAACGCTATTTTTTTAATGAGGATAACTTAGTTAATGTATGCAAAAGCGTTTTCTTTTTAACGAGGATAACTTGGTTGATGTATACATGAAACATTTTTTTTTTAAATAAGCTGTTCCCTGCAAGGCCAGAAGCCACTGCTAGGCAAAAGAAGAGTTAAAACTCGAAACTTGCTGCAGTGAAATGCTACTAATATGCTAATTCTATCAAAGTTGAATTTAAGGTTTAAAACATTTGCTATTTTTCTGACATACAGTAATGTTTTTTAAATTTCTACATCAGTAGTATAATCTAAATCTAATGAAGATTCTAATTTCTTTTGTTGCAAGTGAAATAAAATAAATAATAATGTATAAGGTTATAAAAATTTTCTTTCGTCATGATAAAAATAAAAATAATTAAAAAAGAGATGACCAGCAAAATCAACAAACTTTTTTTAAATTGAAAACAACCACTATATACTATAGACAGATTAAAATTGACTGAGATAACAGTAACAGCCCTATCTATAATTATCTTAAAAAGAGTTTGACCTATCATCATTTATCTAATAAATAAAGTCACTTCTGTTCTAAGCCAATTAAAGGATTTCCTGGAAATTACATTGGCAGTAATATTATAACTTATTTTATAAATCAGTTTTTTTTATCAAGTTTTTTAACATTTCAGCAGAAGCAGAAATTGCAAGAAAAATGAAAAAATTTCAAATTTCAGACTTTATACAAAATTTTTTTAAAAAAAAGTAATAAAAAGATTTTTTTAAATTTTGCTTTCAGGCTTAAAAGGCCCGAGTGCAAGACAAGGATTTTCTTTAAGTGGCGGCCATATTACTGAAAGACATCCCTTTAACTTTATGCAAAATTTTAAAAAAGCAATGAAAGGTTTTCAAAAAAAAATTTAATGTCGAGGAACAAATCCTAGATCAATTGATAACAACAATTAAAAATGCACCATAAGAAAAACGATTTTTTTGCATTAACCACCACATGCCAAAATGACTAGAATTAATATTTCCTAACATCAACAAAACTTCTAAGGAATTAAAAAAAATATTGAAAGTTTCAAATTTTGAATCAGATATAAAAAATTTTCAAAACGGCAAATATGTCAAAATAACAAATGGAACTAAAAAACGAAAATTTTTGGTAGTTAATTTATTGTGAAGTTTCTTTCTATGGTCTCCCAACTCCACAAGATTAAAAAAAAAGTATTTAGCAGATTTAAAGAAAATTATAAAAAGGTCATTTTTTTGGGCAAATTTGAGCTCTGTACCAAAAAATTCTTTAAAAAAGAAAAGAAAACTTGCTTTCCCTAAAAGACATTGATGAACATCAGTGAAGTAATAGAATTTTGAAGGCTTTGCAGTGGTGCAAAAGTTAAATTTTGCTTAATAGAAAGAAAAAGGCAAAGTGAAGTGTTTGTTCCATGACTAGGACATTGAAATTAAAATGGATAAATAGTTTAGGAGAAAATGTGTGGCATAACTATTTCTCAGAAAACCAAAAGTGACAGTAAATAACAGAATACAAACAAAAAACAAAAAAAAGCAGAGTTTTAAAGTCCGACTAAATCAAGAATCAAATGTCTACCCTGAGTGGAAACCAATCTAAAATAAATGAAATTATTTTCTTTTAAATATGGGTAAAAATCTACAGTAACATTACTTTTAAAGGCTTTAAAAAGTTAGTATGCCAAATTATTAAGCGATGTTTAGGAAGGAAAAAAAAACCTTTATTTAAATGCCATAGTAAAGTAAAATGATAAAAAAACGAACATCAGTCAAGATTTTTCACCCACCATTACCAAGATTTGAAACACTTTTCCACAAAACTAACGCAACCTGACCCAACGCAAAATGAACAAAAAGATTAAAATAAATTCACTACATTTACATCACATTTTCTTGGACCACAATATATAGGACGAGGTTATTACAGAAATAAATGCAAAATTATTTGATTGACAGACTAATTATTTCAAATTAGGTGGTTAGGCAATAAAAAAGAAAAATTTTTAGATAAAATGAAAACTCCTAAAACTTTGAAACTCCTTGACACCCCTAAAACTTTGATCCTTGAAGAATTATAATAAATGCCAGATTATAAAATTAAAAAATTAGATAATAGTGGAAGAAAGATTTGGTTTAGTATATCAAGGGGAACACTGTCAGGAACATTTTTATATCACAATAAAATAAAATTTACTCACTTAGATCTTCTTTGTTCACTTATTGCTTCTTTGCAAAAAAAGTTAAAAACATAAAAATGAGTTATCATTGAATTCAGGGAAATAAAACGAAATAAAGACGAGCTGAATACGATTTTTTTTCTCTATTTATAAATTTTGCATGGTTGCTTTCTTATAAAAATGTATATCATTTTCGCCATAGCAACCGGGGAAAGGGGGCTTTAGCCCCCTCCAATAATTTAAGCTTTCTTCGTCACCCAACCATGATAGGCAACAATTCCCCAAATTTTTTTAGAAAGGCCTCCCTTCCCACCCAATATCAAAATTGTCTTGTTTGTATTAATATTTAAATTTTTTGAAATTTTTGAAACCCCACTCTTCCAGCTTTTTTCAAAGCTCAGGAACAAAAATTCTGGGAAAATTCCTTTAAAATATAAGTTGGTAGTAATGACTAATTTTTTTTTTTATCAGGTTGGATGCAGCATCAGACGAAAATACTTTTTTAGCGGTGAATCTTCATCAAAATAAACATAAACAATAACACCTATATTTTGAGCTTTGATTTCAATTCTATTATGTTGAACAAAGAAGAAAAAAATTTTTTTTTTTAATAGGATTATAAACAGACAGAAGATGAGTGCGTTTAGTGCATATGGCCGCTTATTAAAAATAAGGTGATTGAGTTCAACTTCCGATTCCTAATTAAATATTTAAAGAGAATATTTCCTTCAATAGGAAATTTGAGATAAAACAAAAAATAAGTTATAGAAGAAGTTCATTAGCCTGCCCAGGCAAAACTTGATAGAAAAACTGACTCGAAAGATTTTTTTATCATAGAAAAAAATTTTAAATTGAGCTCATGTTTGGACAAGGGTTAATTTTACACATTACAACAAAAATATGATATTTCAGACTAAGATTTCTATAAATGGCGGTTCAAATTCAATCCTTAATAAATCTCTTAGAAGGATTATTATTTCCATTGAGCAGAAATCTAGTTTCCAAAAAAACTTTTAGCTAGACAATTTTCAGATATACTGAATCCTATAAAAACTAGGAACTCAAATGTGATTATCTAAATCTTTGATAGGAAACTGAGGTTGAATAGACACATTTGTACTAAGCTTAATAGAAGATCCATCATTAGAATTAACTTGAAAAATCTGTATGTGTATGTACCTGTATATAATAGATATTATTTCTTCAAAATCCGTGTAACCCATGCTAGCATTTAAGACATACATTAAACGGAGAGTACTGAAGATTGATGATGACTGACTCATTATGCTTTCTTTTTAAAATTAATTTTGGAATTATTAAATATTTTGGATCAATGTTTTGACAGATCTGTTTAACAAATTCGTCGTACATGATTAGATGCTTGGTGATGAAGTTATCAATCATGACATTTCATAAAAAAAAATATTTCCTTTAAGGTAGAGGATTTTATCGTATGACTTTTTTATGTTCCCTTCTACAAGGCAGGTTAAAAGCTGAATGTAAAGTTATACCATTTACCTCTGCAGCATGTTTTCTTGTTGAAACAGCAACTATCAGAAAAAACTGATCAAGGTTTTTACGTATTCAGTAACAAAATTAACAGTAAAGCTATTTACAAAAAGACTCTTCCAGCTAAAAACAAATAAAATGATCCAGGATGATCTCTTCTATCATCAACAAAGAGATGTAATGCAAAAGTCGTTTTGTTTGACATTGACTTGCAAATTTAATTTCATTAAGCAAATGATCAATAATAGTCGAAAGTATTGAACCAATAGAATCAACAGTAGAAGTGCGATGAACAAATAGAATCAACAGTTTTACGTATTCAGTAACAAAATTAACAGTAAAGCTATTTACAAAAAGACTCTTCCAGCTAAAAACAAATAAAATGATCCAGGATGATCTCTTCTATCATCAGCAAAGAGATGTAATGCAAAAGTCGTTTTGTTTGACATTGACTTGCAAATTTAATTTCATTAAATAAATGATTAATAATAGTCGAAAGTATTGAACCAATAGAATCAACAGTAGAAGTGCGATGAACAAATAGAATCAACAGTAGAAGTGCGATGAACCAATAGAATCAACAGTAGAAGTGTGATGAACCAATAGAATCAACAGTAGAAGTGTGATGAACCAATAGAATCAACAGTAGAAGTGTGATGAACTAATAGAATCAACAGTAGAAGTGCGATGAATTAATAGAATCAACAGTAGAAGTGTGATGAACCAATAGAATCAACAGTAGAAGTGTGATAAACAAATAGAATCAACAGTAGAAGTGTGATGAACCAATAGAATCAACAGTAGAAGTGTGATGAACCAATAGAATCAACAGCAGAAGTGTGATAAACCAATAGAATCAACAGTAGAAGTGTGATGAACCAATGCAATCAACAGTAGAAGTGTGATGAACCAATAGAATCAACGGTAGTAAAGTGCGATGAACCAATAGCATCAACGGTAGTAAAGTGCGATGAACCAATAGAATTAGTGCCATAACGCAAATCATAGTCGTAGCTAATCAAACTTGGATTTAGCATTAAAAACTTGATACTGTAGCCTTCTTTGTCATCTGAACCAACAGCATAGTCCTCCCAATCTTTAAAGATTTTCTTTTAAATAAACTATCAGCTTAAAAATTTTGGAAAAATGCTCTTTCAAACTTTTAAGCTTTGATACCGCTTTAGGGAAACATGTCATGTCAGGACGATTCCTTTTTTGCATTACATCGATACCATTATGTAAAACAATGATAATTTGATTAAATAGATTATCAAATATGTCAGATGCAAGAATTGCATGAATCTTAAAAACCTTGATTTTTAGTTGCAGAGGCGGCGCTAATATCTATTAGAATGGATCTAAAACTGCATAATCAATAGAACTAACAATTTCAATGTTTTGTGTGGTTTTTAAAATAGACATAAACATCACGAAAAATACTTAAACCAAATGAAAATGCAATATTTGCAAATTGATGTTTTGTTGCTTTATTCAGCCATTGTTTTGCTAGGAAAAAATGCGAAAAATCAACATCATTAAACTAATCAAGCAAACTTTTTTTGTAAAGTTTCATATTTTTTGAGTTATTCTAAACTTAAAGGTTTTTTTGGCCAGGTTTTCCACTAGATTTTAAATGAGGTAATGAAAACTTAAGAAAAAATCGCTCAAATAAAAAAAATGAGTTTTTGCATACTATATCGCTTTATTATTAAGTAAAACTATTGGGCTTACCCCTGACTTAACCCTGATTGAAAGATACCTATAATCCAAAAATGGATGCAACTAGAAACTCAATCTCCTCCAAAAACATCTTTATAATACCATAACGTAGTTTTTCCTATGGTATTTTACACATTTTTTTGATAAAGCATTTTCATTGGTCGCCGCTATGCTAACTGCCATCAAAAGAACAAAAAACAACATAGCATTGTTTTGGTCATTTTTAAACAATGGGAAAATCTGCAACAAGAGAACACACATGGTCCAAAGGTATTTGTTATGTTTGTTATGTTGGAGGTTTCAACAGACTGATTTCCAAATATTATTAGAGATTTGTATTTTCTATTTTGATTGTGTTTATTTAATTATAGACTATATTTTAAGGTTGCCAGATCCTAAAATGATATATGAGAGAAATTTGAGCACAAAATCGGTTTGTATGGAGTCCCGAAAAAATTTCAAGCTTTTATTAATGAAAACATTGCTAGGAAGCCATTAACCCCACCACCACCATAAATAAAGAAAAAGGAAATTCATTAATAACCTCTCTCCCCTCCAACAAACCCCCACCCTGCCCCCACCCTGCCCCCTTTCATTAAAGTCTTCATGGTTTTCAAACAAATAAAGACAAATAAGGAACCTACATTTTCAAAATGCATGAAACAAAACAGATAAAAAAAAGTTGAAAGAAATTTTATACTATCGCACTCAAAATAATTTTGCTGTAAATAAAACTGCCCTTGAAATTCCCCTAAGGAACTCTAAAATTATTAATGGAGGGCTAAAACTATTAAAGCACAAACCTGCTTTTCTGTAACAGAGTTATCTATTGGATCAACATATCTAAAATCGTCTGCATCACCAATGATATAATTTCCACATTTTTGTCCTTTTAACTTATCGCCTTCTACCAGATCACGAAGGTTAGTCATCATTTGATTGGCTGAAACACTGTCTACATTTTCATAATCATACCTAAATTTTAAAATCACATAAAAAATAACCACTTTAGTGACTAGATAGACTCTTGAAAAATCTATTTTATGTAAAATGTAAAAATCTCTATTTATACACAGCAATTAATGTCTGAATACACATGTTTTTACCAAAGTGAAAACCATGGAAAAATAATAAAAATAAAAATAATAATAAAAATAAAAATAATAAAAGTAATAGTAGTAACAAAAAAAATGGCATGGAATAGTTTAAATGTTCAAAAAAGCTAAATTCAATTGTTTAACGGATTGATCGCATACATACTCCGTAAAAGTTTTGATCCACATTAAAGTTTCCAATATTACGTTAGTAAGTAACCTAAGTTCAGCATTTATACTTATTAAGTATTTGATAAGAAGGATGTTGACTATAAATAAATATATAATTTTTACTATCAACATAAAAAATGTCAACATTTAGGGCCTAAGTCCAATAACATTTTCAAGATGACTGAAATAAATTATTTAATAAAAATAGAATTTTAAAGAAAAGTAATAAAACAGTGATTTTTGTAGTTTTCGGCATAAGGAACAGATTCCAAGAAATTCATAGAATGAATCATTTTCTTTTTTGCCCCTTTTCCATATTTATAACCTTATACCTTTGTGCAAAATTTAAGAAAATCTAATGAGTGCTTACTAAGAATGGGTATTAATGACTGAACAACAGACATGTGTGATTTTATAGGATTTCATCAGTTTTTGCTAGAGTCCAATTTCGAGTACAGTTCAAATGACCTTAAAGTTTGAGAGCTAATAAAAAAAGAGGTCTAATTTAATCATTTGTAGATATGAGCCCGAATGCCCAAAACTTGCCAAACTCACATAATTCAACACTTATTCTCAATTAAAAGAAAGGAAATACATTTTAACTGTAAAAACTAAATGTAAATGGCAAATATTGAGAGAAATATTAAGCATAGCACAAATTTATTGCCTGGAGCCAGTGGAGCCATAATAGTAAGCGTTGGACTAAACGACAGAAAGTTTCGAACATTCATAACGATAAAAAGTCAGTATTTTGAACATTCATAATGTAAAATTTTACACGGTAAAACCACCATATAATTTCAGGAGCATAAAGAAGCAATAATTTTGGTTGATAATTGCTTCATAAGAGAAACAATCTTTTATTAGTGGTACAAGCAATTTATTGTTAAGAAATAAAATAAAGAAGAAAAGTTTGAATGATATTTTATAAACTTTTTTATATATTTATGAAACTGTAATTCTTTCTTTAATTTAAATACTAAAACGAGTGGAAACTTACTAAATGCTTTGTAGAAATAAGTTCTATATCCCGTAACCGAACTCGTAATTGCTAACAATCTGTGGTTGGTTAAATTGATAAATTAAATAAAAAAATAATAGTTATCAAGTACACATTTTTCTAGTCTGAATTATCTTCTAAATTAATACACTTAAAAGATTTCTCAGTAAATTAAAATTCATTTAAAAAGGTTTAAACAATATTTTTTTAAATATATGAATTACAGCAATTACTTTTGAGCTATGATCATTAAATAAGACTTAAAACATTGCATCATTTTAATGCCTTTGCATAATTAATTAGTCCATTACAATAATTCACCCTGAAAAATAAAAAAGGGTGCCCATGGAAATTGCTGTATGTAGATGGTGTTGTATTAATCGCAGAGAGTATGGACGAGTTGATTCTTAAATTTAATAAATGGAAGGAAGGGATTGAACCTTAAAGGACTAAAAGTCAACATTTCAATGACAAAAGTGACAATTAGTAGTAAAAGGATTGCGCCACAACGGCCAGCAGGAAAATTCCCACGCTCAGTTTGCAGGAGAGGTGTTGGTAGAAATTCAAAAAAATATGACAATTGTAAGCTTTAGGTACAAAGGCGGTGTGTTGCAGTGGTATAAGAGGTACACTGACTGGTATAAAAGATTGTAATAAATAATAATAATAATAATAAATGTAGAATATGTTCTTGGGATGCTGGTTTACCTGGTAGACAATTAATGGATCCAGTGGTTGTGGGTAATGATTCCATGGAGATGACCGACAAGTTTTGCTATCTAGGAGACATGATTAGTGCAGGTGGTTGTATAAAGGAAAGTTGTAAAGGTAGACTCTATAATTATAGAGCATTAATGCCTGGACAGTTAAGAAAAGTGACCTGAACAGATTAGAAAGAAAAGTTATGATGATGGATGTAAGATGGATATGTAAGGTGACCTTGAAGGATAGGAGGAACTACATGAAAGATGTGCTCTAGAAAGTGTTAAAGTAGTACTTCAAAAAAAGTATATTAAATTGGTTTTGCCATGTTGAGAGAATGGATAACAACAACTGTGTTAAGAAATAAAGAGGAATAGATATAGATGGGAATCTTGGGAAGGATAGACCACAAATGACTTGGAAACAGGTTATTTAAAATGGCCTTAAGCAGAAAGAAAATCAAAGTGCACTGGGGCATGATAAATTGTTATGGAAGAGTGCCATAAATAACTCCATCTAACCCATGCTAACATAGAAAGTGAATGTAAAACTGTATAAGAAGAAAAAAAGAAGAAGAAATGAATGAAAACCCACCTAGTAAAGAAATTTCTTCCATAAGTCTTCCAATGGTCCTCCATGATCTGTTGCACAGATTGATTTTTTGATGCAAGGATGCTTAACCAAGCAAGAAATGCCCAGATGCCATCTTTTTCACGAATGTGATCAGAGCCTGTACCAAAACTTTCTTCACCACAAAGTGACAACTTATCAGCATCCATGAGATTTCCAAAGAATTTCCAACCTAAAAATAAGGTTTCTTTTTTTACAAAGAGTTCACTTGATCTAAGGATTGTTTGTCTGATAACTGCTTTTTATGAACGCTTATTAGATTGAAAAATAAATAGTCAAAACAGTTGCAAATATTACAGGCGTAAGCAAAAATCAGCGAACGGTTTCAGCTGCTATACTGAAAAAAAAATTGTCGATAAAATAATGTATTTAATATTTTATTGAAAACATTTCCTAAAAAATATCATTTGCAAACAATTTTTGAGCAGCAAAGTGGATTCTGTGCAAAAAAAAAAGAAAAAAAATACTATGTTAAAAAAAAAGCAAATTAAGTAGAATACTTTTTACTTCAATAAAAACACGAAATCATTCACCGCAATATAATTAATAATAAATTCAATTCGAAAATTTCAAACATAGATTTATAGAAAACCAAAAATATAGTTGCAAAGTTGTAAAAAAAAAAAAAAAATGAACGCAAGGAGCACTAGTGGAAATAGCTCTTGGATGACATACTTTATTTCTTTGTGTCTTCAATCAGCATGAAATTCTCAATCATAAAACAAACATCTTTTGAGAAAAACTGAGTTTTGTCAAGTATAGCATCAAAAAATTCCCAACGAATTTAAAAGATTACTTTTTTTTTGAAGACATATCGCCAGTATAAAATTTCAATTTGGAAAAACATTATTTGAGCTGAGAGTATATTAAGATAAATTATAAACATTTTTAGTGCAAATATGTTGGGACAACAGGTAAAAAATTTGTGTAAAATTGTGAACTGGAGTTATTTCACATCAATTCAGTACTATCAAAAAAATTACTCCAAACAAAAGATTGACACAGGATTTATACATGACAATTAATAAATTTGCAAATTTCTTGAATTTGTAAATTCAAGAATATAATATAACAAATTTGCATATTTTTCTGTCAAAGCTTTAAGAAAAAAATTTAAACATGGGCTTCTTCTTTGATAGGATATCTAAATAATTTTCTGAAAAACAAAAACTAAGAACAGCCCATATGAGACATGTTAAGTTATCATCATGTTTCCTTTACAATGGTGGATATTTAAAACCTTAAAAATTTGGAATAAATAATTTGAAGGCCTCAAGGCCTATCCACGTTGATATAATCACAAGATAAGTCTATGTTATCTGGTAATAGAAAAAAAATCATTGAAAAGGCGTATTAAGCCTAGAAACATTCTTCCAGTTCTGAAGCATAAACATGCTTCAGGACTAATTTCATTCAATTGTTTGCTGGAAAAAAACTCCAACAAAAAGCATTAAAACGTATTAATTTTCTTGTGTGAAACTCAAACAGCCCTTACGCAAAGCATAATTTTGCTTGTACTCAGCTCAAAGAAAACCTCTAAATATTATTTAAATTAAGGTAAGAAGTTTGATCACCCATATCTAGCTATCTATCTATAGGCATTTACGAGCTAGAGCACATAAAATATAATCATATATCTCATTATTATAACCTCACCTGTAGGAACTTCATAGATACTAATATTAAGCGCTTCTGCGACACGATCAAGAGCAGAACTAGTGTGCATGCTACGGGCCAAACCTTTCAAACCATCCTTGAAGAATGGTATACAGGAAAAATTAGCTGCTATTACTGCTATTGAATCAGATGGGTTAACAAAAAAACCATTTTGACCAAGCAACATATTACGATCCTAAATGACACAAAAGTTAGTTGCAAAACTTGAAAAAATTTTCACTACACAAAGATCAACAGCATACTTTGCCCATAATAATAAAATTTTGTTCCAAATAATAATACCGCAAAACCTAAAAACCAGGGTTTATAAATCATTTTAAAACCATGTTACCGGTTTTATGCCAAATATCAAAAGGCCATTAAATAATTGTTTAATAAATAATACTTTACTCATAGGAAAATTAAAAACAAAATATCAAAAGTATTGTTTATTTCATTATTTTTTTAAGAATCCAAACAAATTTTTAAAATATGTCAATGTATTTTTTCAAAAATATTTATGTTTGTCAACTCAGGCAATAATAATTAGAGAGATAAAACGCATTTCATGAGTTATAAAATTTTATTTGGCGACGTTTTCTGCTTTTTAAGGATCTTTTGGATTCTCCGATGTAAACAGAAGGACAATTTTGGCATGGAATACGGTAGATGTTGTTCTTTTGATCGATTTCGAGAGGGTCTTTTGGATGCGAAAGTAAATTGCGTAACGTCTGCTGCGTGTAGAAAGTTGTT
>JAUZNK010069281.1:0-14177 GCA_035046665.1 Euphysa ruthae
TAAAACTGCAATAAAGCAAACTGTCAAATGTTTGTTTTATTCATAAGTCTATTTTTCATTTAATATCTATTACCTAAACATAAGGAAAGCAAAAAAACGAGTTGTTCCAATTCAATCCGAATAGGAATATTAAGACATTCAGTTTAATACAAACCAAGGTTTATTTATCAAACTTACGTTTTTTAAAAACTTTTAGTAGGTATAAAGATGAAATTTTTGGTATCGAAACTGAAAGAAATAAACTATACAAAGGGAGCATGTAGGGTAAAAATAACATCTAGGGCATCGCTTATCAAGGTGCTACGGCTCTCCCTGAAAAACCATTGATTCCTGATCGGAAGAATAATTCCCTCAACAGAGCCTCCTTATTGCTGCTGGCTGAGCCCGCAAGGCCAGCAGAGCTTGAGCAGCCTCTATTTTTATTGTAAACCTCTTATTGTTCCCACAAGAACATGTCGTATTCATACCCACTTTTTCTTCCGAAAACAAAGAAAAAAGAGTGGCCCAAAACTCGACGTAAACACAAGCCCTTGCTGTGCCTACGTGTGTGCGTCGCAGCCACATTATCTAGACGTGGCTATTTTCAAACAACGGGTCTAAAGTTATTTATTTATATATGAGTTCCACCGAAACAGAAAGAGATTCCGATGTGCAAAAAGCGTTCAATCTTAACAGGCATGTTGCAAAACTTTTGCCAAGGCTCACAAGACTACACAGTGCAGTAGCTTACTTGAAAATAGGGACTACATGTACTTCTATCAGGGTCGCCAATAGACCCATTTAGCACCTCCAATATCTACTTAAGCTGTAGCCCCAATGTCATCATCGGCGAAAATATTAATTGCTCGAGTGTATTTTTTCACAATGCTTTCTCGGGAGTGAAACTTAGCCTTCAACTGGTCCTTAAGGTTGGCAACCTGAGCCAATCAGTCAATCTTTAAATTTGGCAACCTGCGCTGCAAATGCCACACAGCTCCCACTCCTGTTCTTCCTTCATTTCCTCTCTTTCCACATACTAGTGCGGCGTCGTAAAGATTTTGTAATTCATTTATTGCGAAAGCAAAAACGCGAGCTTTGCAGCTGAAGCTGATTGGCAGTAACGCAAAATAATTTTTTTCTGTCTTCGCAGAAAATTTGTACCAAAAGTTGTGTCTAATTTTTAATATTTTTTCTCCCTACCCATTTCTTTATAAATAATATTTAAACAGTAAGAGAATATTTCATTCGAGACAATAGTTACCAAATCAAATCCAAGTCAATTAATTTCATCACCGTCGACAGAGAATTTTATATAAATGTTTAATAAAAAATCATAAACATTGCAATCGAATTTTCTTATGCATATATTGTTTTGATCTTTCATTTCGTGTCTTTTAACAAAAAAGTGGGTGTTTTATGAACAGTTAAATTTAAAAATATTATTTTGTATTTCGCTATATGTATACAATATACCATAAAATCTTACATTTTTTTTTTGTATAATCTTTTATTATAATAGATCAAAACCAAATCAAAATAAATTTCGATACTGTCGATAGAGAGTTTATTTCACATTCCGGCTTAGGTTTAACAACTATCTAGCCTGTCACAAGAAGCATAGTCGTAAGAAAACTGTTCCACAAATGTCTTACCGCTATAATTTCAATCAAGCAGACCATAAAGGCACGGGGGATCGGTAATTTTTTCTTATATAGCAATTACGGGACTTTACTACTTTGCGTAGATGTGAGTCTTTCTGGCAGTATAAGCTTAATTCTTTTGCTCCCCATGTACTTAATGAACTTGATGAGACATTTGATTATGGGAAAAATTTTCTTCTTTATCATGTTACGTTCTTTCAGAGTTCTTTCCTGGCTGTTGACCTTAGTTTGATACTCTTAGCAGTATACATGCTTTATAGGTAGAATGCTTATAATATCAATAGTACGTGAATAATACGGTTTTTTTTTTCTACGAGGATTAGCTAGGACGATTACCCTCAGGGCAAATAGCAATCTATTTATAAATTTATAAATGTACTTGTCATAGCCTAAAATCGTTTTAAGAGGGGGATTTTAAATTTGGTTTCGTATTTGTCACTACGTTGTTTAGCAACAACGATATATTAATACGTAAATTTAACTGATATTTCAATAACTGTAATTGTTTTTAGTAACCAAACATTTTCTAAACTTAAACTTAAAGATGTTATATTAACAGTAAAAATTACACTTCAATTTTATGTGCATTTATAAACTATATGATTTTCCTCTAAATTGCATAGAGATTGTAACATAACATGTGAAATGAGTCTTTTTACTTGATAATGTTCTGTAAATAAACAACAAAAACATGCCTTCCGGAAATTTTTATTAACATACCTTTTTAAAATATAAACAGATTTTGTGGTTTTAAAATAATTAACCCACAATTTTTTTGCGACACGAAAACAGGCGTCTATGGAACAGTAAACTTTAGGTTTAGTTTAAGATTTAAGACTTAAGATTTGTGATCTTTGATTATTAGGAGTTAAACTAATATTCCACGGTGGCAAAAAAACCAACATTAACTTTTTGGTCAGCGTAAAAAGGGCCGATAAGTTAGTCATTTTGGAAGTAGCACTGATTACCTAGAAATATTAATCCACAAATCTTCCTGGGGAAATTAGAAATACCGTTTCAGACTACTAGAAAGATAAAAATTGTCTCAGAACTGATTTTTGTTAACGAATAAACATCTCGCCACGTTATCTAAAAATAGATAACATATAGTTATATCCATAACTATTTTTTTAAAGTGGCATCTAAGAAGTGTAATTTTTACTGTTAATATAACATCTTTAAGTTTAAGTTTAGAAAAATTAAAAGTCAGCGGAGACGATTTCCCGGGGATCAGTTTACCTAGGAGAAATTTACCTGAGGGCAGTTTTCTAGGGAGAAATTTTCCTAGAATCGTTTTAAAAGGCTGTAGTTTTTTTTTTTCCTTTTTGTATTTTTAGTCGAAATCCTTTACAAATGTATGGTAGTAACTAAGAATATTCCCAACATTTTTGATGTAACACGTATTTTAGTCATATCTATGTAGTTTACGTTGAAATCACACATTTACTATAATAGACATTCAGGTATTTCAAAACCCGTTCTTTTTATTTTTCTCCTTATTTAGGTTAAATTTAGTCATTAAAAAAACTGCTAAAATTATCTAGGTGTTTATTTAATTAAATCCCTAAAACAGAAAAGCTTTTGAAAAAATAAATCACTGTTGCCATTTGTTTACTTCATGATTACGTCTGAATTGTTAAAAAATTTGACTAAGTGGTCGAAAAATAAAGAGAAAAGTAAGACTACATCTTTTAAATGTTACAGAATTGCTGTTTTTATGCGAAATGCTATAGATAAACTGCTTTCCAAGTCTAAAAGTTGTATTCTGTTAAACAAGTTGTCATTGAATATTAGCTTTTCGTCATTTTATTTTAATTTTACTTTCAAAATTATATCTATGATTTTATCGTAGGCTTTGTTTAGGTCTTTGAAATACTGGTCATACCAATTTTCAAAAATCGATCTTTTTCTTAAAATACTCCAGAAAAAAAAAATACTCCAGATTGACAAGAAGACTAAAAACTGCATAGGTCATCTTTAAAAAATTCTGTTAAATTTAAGTATGGTCGATTTTTGAAAGAGCACCGAGCACTGAAATCATTCGGTAATCACCTGGATGTTTTACACATCCACAATTGTAGGTGTGAATCTATTTTTAGCTGTTTCAGTTTTCAATGACGGTAATGTCAGTTCTTTTTTTAATTTTCATACTTTTAGTTGCCTCAATGATGATTTATCTCTGAATATAAATAGCTGAATTTAAAGCGTGTTTTTGTCCAACTATTCAGGAGTTAACGGATAAGTAAAAGTTAGTAAGACAAAAGAATTGTTTTTTAAAGTCCTATAAAAGACTTCAAACATTATTACAGAATCGGTTTGATTTTTCTGGATTACCAGTTCTAGTTCAGAAAAAACTTTTTTAGATTGAAACAGTTGTTTTCTTGATTTCGACTATTTTCTTTGATTTAAAAAAATATATTTACGTTTGATTTGGTGGTAATATTTCTGCTTTGTTTTATTTTTTACAATAGCTATAATATAATCTCCTCAGACTTTCATACTTTTTTCACTCTTGTGATTTATTTCTTCATGCGATATTTAAGACGCTCATTAAGTGACGGATACATTACATTTACATCTGTGCAGCCAAAGACAGATTGCCAATTTATGTCCTTCATACGCTTATCTAACACGATCCTTTCGTAGATTTTGAATATTAGGAGGGAGTGTTGTGAATAATATCTGAGAAATTTTTGTGAGTCATATTTTTAAGGCCGCGCTGTGAGTAATACTTGGAGGAAGTGCAGGAATGGAAATTAGGAAATTCTGATTTGCCGGAATTTTTTCGAAAAGCCTTAAAAGTCCTGTCTCAAAGTAAATCTTTGAATTTGTTGGTTTCAATTTTTTTGGAATCTTAGATTTTAAGCTTGGCATCATTTTCTTCCAAATGCATAATATTTCAGTAAAAACTGAAAACAGGTGCAAATTGAAATCTCTGCATGGGAAACCGCCTAAATTCAATCTGTATTGAAAAACTAACTATGATATACATATCGATAATTTTCGAAAACATAAATTAAGTTTTAGGTATAAATGAATTCAATAAATGAAAGCTAATATTTACAAGGCAAATATTCACAAATTCGAAAGCAAAATAAATATAAGTACCGCATTTACTCAAGTCAGCTTTTAGGGAGGTGTTTCTTTGACACAGTATTTAAGTTGGGAAACGGCACTCTTATTATAATGAAAGGCACAAATATTTTTAAAAATGCATCATGCTTATTTTAATATTGCGCCATATGATATACCTTATGAATGAATTTTAGAGTAAAAGTTTCGGTTGAAGAGGTGCAGTAATTCGAGAAAAGCATTTTTAAAATGATAATGATCAAGAGAGCATTTACTCGAGTAAATACGGTAAATAAATAACTAATATAATTTCATCAATTTGAATGGAAACAAAATTATTTTATTTTTAAAATCAAATTAAAAAGACAACTTTAGTTTTAGGCTCAAAGTAAAACAACAAATTAGTGCCTAGATAATTCGTAATTTCTTTTCAATTTAAAAAGCAAGGCAATGAAAACTAAAACATCAAATTTTGTTGTATTTGTTAATATTAATATAACCATTCCTTAAGATATCCTGAAGTAAATACACAATTGAAATTTTTTTAGTCAATATTACGAGTAAAATACTTTACCGTACTCAGGGTTACAGCGAATGATTTATTATTGAGTAAGGATGAGAAAGGATGTGCCGAACTAATAAAAAAATATTAAAATAAAAATATATTCAAACACTTTGTATCGAAAAAATTTATTTTTCTGCATTACCTGTAAATTTTTAGTAATTGCATCTCGGTCTTTTTTCGTACAAAAAAAACTAACTAATCTAATGTTTAACAATTTGGAATTAAATCATATTTCTGACAAAAATTAATAATCTTGTTTGCTTCTCAAGCTGGTCGAAATTTGAGTAAAATTCCCAACAACAAAAGCGTTTTCGACCAACAAGCATGATTCTTCATGAACTTATGAAAACTTAATTAAAGAGATAAAACGCATCAGGCTGATGATAGGAGCAGTATGACTCCTGAAACGTCGCCAAATAAAATTTTATAACTCGTGAAATGCGTTTTATCTCTTTAATTATTAATGCCTGAGTTGACAAACATAAATATTTTTGAAATTATGAAAACTTATTCATTTAAAAAAACGTTTTAGCTTCGAGCTATGAGATCATGTTTCTTTTTCTGGGCCACACATCTTGTTTTCCCTCTATGTTTTTTCAACTTCGGGTTTCATAAGTAGCTAGAAATGTTGTCGGGTTTCCTCTAACTTTCAAATGGCTAATTTAAGTTTTCTTCCCTAAAAATCGTTTCATTTTATGCCTTGCGTTACTGGGCTTTCTCGATAATCCTCCACTTTTATGGTCAATCACATCCTTATTAAGAATGGATGGGGTAGTTCTCCCCCCTTCCTGTGCTATTATTTGTTTAATCAAGACTTTTATTACTGGGTCTACGTTCATCTCACATGCAACAGAAAACTCTTTATATAGACATCCATTTGATGAAGCAAATCTTTTTAATTCTTTCCCAGAGACTTTCCTGGCGTGATCAAGTTCAATTTTATTCGCCGCTAATAGTATTGGTGTATTTTTAATGTTTGAAGTCGAACGAATAGAGTTTATAATATTCTGCGCATTTGTTGCGCTATTTGCAGAGGTAATAGAACACATTACAAGAAATGCATGGGCTTGGTCCGTGTAATGATCCCACGACTAAATAAAATATGATTCAAAATATAAATTTATCATAAACAATAAAAATATAGCTAGAAAGATCGAGAACTTTTACTTAGGGAGTATGAAGGCTTAAGCTTGAAGGAAATACTAATAAAATTGATGCCAGTATTAAAAATCGAATGTGTTGAAACGAGCCCAAAAATAATATTTGTAGAATTCTTAGAGTGATTTAAGAAAGGCACTAAAATCGTAATTTTATATCTCTACCAGATATAATTTCCATTAGTATAGTAAAATTTAAGCCAGCAAAGATTACAATTTGGCAAGCCAACCCTTTGATCAACGAAATAAAATATGTGTTCAACCGATTCATGTTTGGACTAAAGATAATTAATTCCTAATCACATCAGTTTATAACAAACATCACTATTAAAATATCAAAAAATCTTATACTGAGATTTTCAGACTGGCTTTGTTGCAGATAAAAAATGGCGCCTACTGAATTAGAAGGATGCTAGGACACTTCCCTGACCGGAAATTTTCCTGACTGGACATTTTCCCCACGAATTTTTCCCCGATGGACACCACCCAAGCTGGAATTTTCCCCGATCAAGGGTGTAAATTCGACGTAAATACTGCAACATTAAACGGGGAGAAACGAGTGGGAAACAAGGAGAAGCGGGTGAAAACGAGTATGGACTAAATAACATTTTTACAGGATGCTTCTAATTAAAAACTGAAAGTAAATTATTATAAACAAATTAATTATTAAGTGTTACATTTAACATTGTTTAACAATACGAATATAATAATATTGTGAGACAAACACACCAAACAGGTATTTACTTCCCAAAGGAAATAATACTAAACATCGCTGTTTAGATAAAAAAAAAGGTGAATTGTTGAACAGGATAATGATATTTAGCCTAGAGTCTGTTATGCGCAAGCGGAAAGTATGAGTGTTTGGTCGTAAAATACTGGAAACAAAATCTCACAACTTGTCTCCTGCTGTGCATACGCAGGATATTTTTATAGAGTGACTCTAGCCACTAGATTATAGGTTCCTATCATATCAACAGTATTTCATAGATTTTTCATTTTTTTTCTGAAAAATTATTGCCAGTACGCGCTAAATTATACGAAATGATAGAAATATTACATGTGCGGTCAGGATTATGTTTTATTCTGAAGGGAGTTTTGATATTATTATCATTTGTTCCTCTGGAGTGTTTTGGAAGTCTTGTAAACATGTGTACAAGAAGTTTTACACAACTATGTTGACCGGTTCTTCGCTTATGAGCACTGCACCAAGTTGACGCTAAGGCATGCAAAGGCTTTAAAAGTAACCATTCCTACCTTAAGTGAAGAAATTTTAGCGAAAGATATTTTCGCGAGAAAAAATTTTGGTGAAGTTGGCCTCTTTTTTTGCGAAAATTTTTTCTGCAAAATTTCTCAACCTAACTTAATTCACGAAAATTTCTTCATGGGTGTTGTGAAAATAGCTTGCACTACAACACGACCAGAAACCCCAGAAAGTGCAAAAAAGAGGGCTGAACTTGTTTTCCAACATGAAAGCGTCAGCAAAGTAGTAGAAAACTCTATTCCGCCGTTACTTGTCATAAAAATTGACCAAACACCCTTAAAGTATACGCCTGCCTCAAGATGTACAATGGCTTCAAGGAACACGAAACATGTTCACGTGGCTGGATGTACATACAAACAAGCCATCACTGGTGCATTCGTAATCACCTTGTCCATAAAGTTTTTGCCAATATAGCTGATCTATGGTAGAAAGACGAAGTTTAAATTTCCTTCAACGGTTTTTTTGAGTGCCAACTCAAAGCATTTTTTAATTATAGCATACGTCAAAGATGAGCGCAAATCGCTTAAAGTGTGTCCATCTCATTCTGCGTTGCAGATTCTCGATGTATTCAGTGGGAAAATGACAGCTCGTGTCACTGACATGATGGCTGAGAATCGTATCATGTTTGTAAAGGTCCTTGCTAATAATTTGTTTCAGCCATTAGATTTGACCGCAAATCGAAGTGCCAAAGCTTTCATGAAATAAAATTTCAATGAATGTTACAGCCTACAATTCATTAAGCAGCTAGACAGCGGAAAAACTTGGGAGGAGTCAAGTTGTTGCTCTCTACACTTCATGCCAGCTGGGGAGTGGAGGTCCATAAATTCTTTATGCCTGGGAAAGGGAAAAGAGGTAATATCTAACAGCTTTAAGTCGGTTGGTTTATCTGCTACAAAAAACAAAAGAAGCCGTTCATCATTCTAGTCTTTGGATCCATTTGCATCTTTGACCCCTTAGAAGGAGAGTCAGATCATGAAATATTGTCCAACTAACACAATACCCTGCAACAAAACATGTCAACTTTGATAATGATGACGATGATGAAGATTGGGTCTGAGAATTGAAAAGCGAAGAACGAAACATATTTTATAAACTGGATGATGGATAACGTTAATTGAATTGTTTTGTAGATTTTGAACCCTTTACCATGAGAAAAAAAGAGGATAAAGAAAAACTGTTTTTGAAAATTATTCTTTATAGCTTAATTCGCAAATTTTTTTCCTCGAAATTTATCCAAATCACTGAGTTTGCGAAAATTTCTTCCGCGAAACAAGAAAATTTTGGTACACAAATTCACAAAAATATCTCGCGAAAATTTCATCCCTTAAAGTATCAGCTGATAAATTAAATAAAAAAGATCAATCGTGCTGTAGATTGCAGTTTTCTATAAATATCATTTTTCATGGAAACCGGTACTAATATCATTTTGCCATCCCATTTTCAAAATGGCTGACCCTTTTTCTATATATATTAATTTCTGCAAAATTACGTTTTTCTTTCTAATTATTTTGATTTGTTTAACTCTAACTATTTGATTTGCGATAATTTCAAAAATCACAAAAAATATAACATCCCATCATAATTTAGATATGAAATAACAAAAAAAAAAAAAAAAAAAAAAAAAAAATAACAAAAAACCAAAAAAGTAAAAAAAAATTTATTATTTATTAAAATGAAAAAATAAATATATTTTTTCTTTTTTAAAATATGAGTTTTTCTTTTTTTTTAAAAAAAATGCTCGAGGAAAAAAAAACATAATAATTAAAATATAAAATTGTAATTTGGTAATAAAGACGCTTTATGGAATTTTTGAGCGCAATGTCATAGTGCCCTTGGTTTGTTTTGCTTTGTATTTTGTGCATCTTTATTTGGTCACGTTTCCCCCGTATACCACTCATTTTTATCGTTATCCCATAACATTACAGTAAAAATATATAAAGCTCAGAATTAAAAAATTTTGAGAACATGAAGACTTTTAATTTAGCTTTAAAATCTTGCGTAAACGTTTTTTTTTGTACGAAATTCCTCGCAGAAAATATATAATGTTGTTGTTTTGGTAACCAGTAACGAGGTTCTGAATACACTCGTTAATGACATGGTATATTGGTCGTTTGGGTGGATTTGGTGCGCCAGCTATTTTTTGTGCTTATGTGTGACGATGCATTGATAAATCTTTCGTTATTCCTTCTATAAACTTCCACACATCAACGTCACAATTTTTAAAAGATCCTCAAAACCTGTTATTTCATCCTTCCAAGTGATTATTTGTACGCGGTAAATTATTGTTTTGAAGACTGCCATGCATGTTCCACATCGTATGTGGAAATCTTGGCAGCAAACGCCTACCGCTTCTCAATTTCTCAATATAATTATTTTTAAAAAATTATAGGACTTCTTTTTCCTTGTTTCCTGCATGATTTCGTAGTTCGTCGAACGCTTGAATCGTACTAACTATTGGTACAAAACTAATGCCACTGATCATTCTTATGTTTTTTTTCTTAATAAATGTTTTTCGAGGTACAGCTGTGAAAGAACAAGATCTTGACCTCTTCTGTAAATGTTCTTACTCAAGTGAAATAAGCAACCTTTTTTTGAAAGAAAGCGGTAAACGCGATCATGATTCAGTCATTTTTTTGTTCAAAATTTATTACGACATTTTGATGATAGACCTGAATTGTAAGGTTTCGGATTTCATTGAGAAACTCTACGTATGTATTAACTCGTTTGTTTGGCAATAGCCCTTATGCGACAACGCAATATCTTCCATGATTGAGCCCATACAATGTGTAAAGTTGAGCGAACTGTGGTAGAACCGTTGAAAAGGTTAAATCAAAAAACCAATGTTGACAGTTTTGAAGGAAGTCCAAGTTGTTTGCAATAATGGCGGGAGATCATCGGAAGTCGAACTTATTAAAAGATGACCACACACGGTAGGGCTCGAGCCGGAGGCTTAGCGCATGTAAAGCGTATGACCTATATGAACTACCTACTTATGAGCCCCATTCTAACAATATAAAACTATCAACTTAATTTGCAACTGTTTTTCTACTTTCACTTTCGACAATATTTTTCATTTACTTTTCATCTTTAAAAGAGTAGACAATCGATTTTACGCACGAGCAGATAATAACTTGGACAATCAATTTTACGTATGGCCAGATAATAATACGATTAGTTTTTCCTTTTCTATAAACTAGACATTCGGATTTTTGCAGGTCTAGACAAATTAACCTTTTCCTTGTTCTTTATTTTGTTCATTTAAAAGAGTGTTAATTATTAACGTACAACAAAAGTTTTAACGATCAGGCTGCTCGACATCAGAAAATCAAATAATAAGTCGGGGAAATGCCTTGTCAGGGAAAAGTCCGGGCTGGAAAGTAACAATCGGGAAAACTTCCAGTCGGGGAAATTTGCTTTCGGGAAGTTTCCGTAAGGAAAATTTCCGTCTGGGAAGCGTCTGTTGGGGATGTGTCGTCGGGGAAATACCCTTCTAGGAAACATCTAGTTGGGGAAATGCCTTGATACTAATTAGAAGTGATGGTTCAGATTCAAAGGTTATTGACACAAGTCACGGACTACTTATTTAACTAATGTAATCTGAGGTCATGCGTATAGTAAGCTTGTTATGTTGACCAACATTTGTGTTTCCTTAAAAACTTTCCGACGCATTTTTCAGCATGTCTGTTAAACTATGTCCGATTTTTCTTGGTACAAAAATAGAATAAGCATACCTTTGATACGGTATCGTATAATCTTGCGAGCACAAACTCCCCAGAACATTGTATAACTTTTTCGTATGTCCTCTCTAAAAAAATTTTTTTTAATAAATGAATACAGGCTAAAGACGCATATGTCATTTCATTATAGTAATATTTATATTCTATCACAAATATTCGACTTGCAAATAAATAAAGTGTAGAAAAGTAAAAACGATATTAATAAGTTATGTCAATAAAATCTATCTACGTCTAAGTTAACCATAGAGGGTGTGCAAGTAAAGAGGTGTGCTACCATAGGGGTGTGAAACCATAGGGGGTTTGCAACCTATTTTTGTTTAAGATTTCCATGCTGAAAATATTTTTGACAAACTTTTTAACCAGCAGTTTACGCAGTATGTAAAATTAACTCAAAGCAGTGATTCTAACCCAGAACTCCATGATATCAATCGTTTAGGTATATGGATACCAACATCTATTTCAATAATTATACAACAAAATCTGCTTAAAAATTGCTTGCAAAATCTGCGTGTGTGTAAGGATTCATTGTTCGAATCTTTTGCATCAAAAAATTTGCAAATTATACCAAAGAATTAAATGACATTAAGAAAATATTTAAAACAGCACACTGTTAGAATAAGAGTCAGTTCATTTTGCATCTTTTCGTTTTTAGAAAAAAATTAGTGATAAACATTTTGTAATCAACGGGAAGAAAGAGAGAATTATTAAAATATTCGTTTTAGTTCTATCATATTAAGTGAAGAGAATGGTACTTAAAGCCTGATTATAAATGAATTTATTAGTAATGGGTATCGCTTACGCTACTTTACTTAAGAGAAACAAGATTCATTTTATGACATCTATTACATGTTATGTTTCTTTCGTCATAAAAAACAGATTTAATCTCAGCCAATTAAACACGGAAATTTTAGCTTGTAACCTTTATTGTGGAGATTTATAGCTTGCGTCATAGAAAAAAATTTTGAATATAACAAAATCGAATCATAAAGGCTCGGGCGAACCATTTCTACATTCATTATTGCCTGTAGCTAAAAAGCCGGGTGCTGCAAAGTCGCATACGTTTCGCCGGTGTTTTTCATGCTAAGTAATACAAATTTTGATGTCGGATGATGCATGCTACATTAGTGAACATGTTCATTGTTGTAGCAAAACTTTTTTTTTTTTTTTTTTTTTTTTTTCGTTTTCAAAAATCGAACGAAAGAAGTTCGAAAATTAGGTTCAATATACGTTTAGCTGGACTTTTTAAACGACCTTTTGGTAACTCTGTTGGAGTGATATCTTGTTCGATCTAAGATAATGTAAATTTAAATGAGTCAAAGTTCATTCTCATCATTTCTTTATAAGGCCCACGTATCCTCCATCCGAAACACCCTAAAAATGTTTGTGAAGAAACCTCGGTCCTTTCTTTCTTTGATCCAGTTTCGTGCTTTTTCTCGATATTTTCTTGGGATTTCTCTCCCTAAGCTTCGACAAACAATAAACACAGCAAAACTTTCTCAGCGCAGCTATCTGCATCATTTTTTTTTTTGGTTTACTTTTTAAATAAAGATATCAATAACATAATCAAGTCGGGTGCGCAAATAAAGGAACCAAATAATTATTAAATAAATTTCTCCTTTGTGTATTAACTAAATTTTCGTAACCTATTTGAGTTTTCAGTGCATACTCGACATTTCTCCCCAAAGTACTTGCCCTGTTGAATAAATTAATTACCACTGTATTAAGCGATAATTGCTTACCTAAATTCGGGTCATACTCGTGTAAATATCGTTTCGTTACAAATCGCACCGCCAAGGCTAAAAAAAAAATATTTAAAAATTGTTATTGAAAGAAAGTTTATAAAAAATTTTAAATGAAAAAGATTAAAAGTCGGTTTACATTGTGCAGCATGAGACAAAATAAATGGTGAGAGTTCAACATCAGCTTATAATAATAATTTTTCCACAAAACTTGTAAAGCTTGATACCTTGCTCTCAAAAATTACACCCACGCATTGGAAGCTCCTCACAAAAGTTTTTCTAGCTATTTTGTGCCAAATATAGAAATTCAAAATGTTAATTTTACGTTCGGGAATTGAATCTAAGGTTGGGGATTTAGCTTGAAAATTTTTCCTTACGAATTTGGATCCTTAAGTTGTATAGCCTATACCTGGGCTAAATCACAATGAAATACGATAATACGACTTAGAAATTATGATGGTAAGCCAAAAATGACTCGACAATGACTTCATATTTAAAATAACGTGCTTCCAGCTATTGTTTTTTTTCCAGAAGACTTTTTTTTTGAGAAAAAATTTATTTGTTCTAATTTCTATTTAAATTGAAATCAATGCTTCTATTTAAAAAATGAAGACCAAACGTCCCAATCTTTACAATAACGATTATTTTTGAAAGATAGTTACTTTGGTGATAAAGTCTCACATTAATAAAGTAATATTATTTATCAAAGAAAGGGGAGGGTATCTTACTATCAGAATACCACAATTTATTTTAAATGCCGCAATGTTATTGAATGAAAGATTACATCTAGTGCATTGCTTTACCTAAGCTTCAATGTATAAAAATTCGACATATACACTTTTCTTCACGACACTAACTTGTTTTAACCGAAATTTTTACGAACTGATCTCATCTAACCAATGCTACCTGGAAGACTTGATTTCAAATAAAGTTTACCCTATATATATTTTATCCTATACGCTTTATCCTATATATTTTAGCTTATATATTTGACCCTATAATATAT
>JAUZNK010069292.1:0-14177 GCA_035046665.1 Euphysa ruthae
TTAAATGCTCTCTGTTTTGCAATAGAAGACAGTACCTAATACATTTATTTTGTGCAGTTTGAAGTTTAGTTTTTAAGTCTTTATTAATATTTGCATACCATGAAGAGCAAGCATAGTCAAAATGAGTTATTTTTGAAATTACATGGAGTGCCATGGTCTTCACAGCCACATTAAACATGTATTAAAATACTTTAATGGAGTACTCGCTCCATCTATTGTTAATTGGGAATACTGATGAAGCTACAGCCATTGAAGCCAGAAAAAAAAGGTAGTTAAGTAATGCGGTATATTTTGTTACCATCTCATCACAGAGATTAATTTATTCATCTGAATCAAATTTCTATTTTCTAAAGCAAAACAATAAGATGAAAATTATTTTTGACTGCGTTCGTTAAAATCATTGAATTTCATATTATTGACCATGAACTATTTTCTTTAAGCCAGTATTTTTTGCCTGTTTTCAAGGGGTACCAGTTTTTTTCAGTCCTTGAGGATGATCAAGAGAGAGGAAAAGAGAGAGAGTGGTGCATTGAGCCTTTGTCTTTTTAACTAAAGTTGTTTTCCAGAAAATTTTGTCATTTCCAAAAAATAGGTTTTTTTTCTCGTAATTTTTTACTTTGAAACTTATTGATGGAAAATTAACGAAAAACATCAGTCTGAAATTTTTATTATGTTTTTATGTTATGTGTTGTTATGTTGTGATGTATTATTATATTGTTATATGTTGTTATATTATGTGTTTATGTGTTTTTATACTGTGTTATGTTGTTATGTATTATTATATTGTTATGTGTTGTTATATTGTTATGTGTGTTTATGTGTTTTTATACTATGTGTTATTTGTTGTTATGTGTTATTTGTTGTTATGCGTTATGTTGTTATGTGTTATGTATTGTTATGTGTTGTTGTGTTGTTATGTTTTGTTATGTAATATGTGTTGTTATGTTATTATGTGTTATTTTGTTGTTATGTGTTGTTATGTGTGTTTATGTGTTTTTATGTTGTGATATTTGTTGTTATGTGTTATGTTGTTATATATTATGTTATTATTTGTTATGTGTTGTTATGTTGTTATGTGTTGTTATGTTGTTATGTGTTGCGTTTTTATGTTATTATGTGTTATATGTTATGTTATGTATCGTTATGTGTTGTTATGTTATTATGTGTTGTTATGTTGTTATGTGTTGTTATGTTGTTATGTGTTGTTATGTTATTATGTGTTAAATTTTTAATATGGAAAACTTTTTGCCAGATTATTTTGTAATTTCAAAAAATAACAACTTTGCGATAACGATTAGGTAGGAGATTAGGTGTAGCTACCCCAGAAAGTTGTACAAAAATGAAAAGTAATTGTTTTTTTAAATTATAAATAAATTATAATAATTTGCTGATGTTTCATTTCGAGAATTTTTTCAAAATGCTCAGAAAATTTCATGGTTCGAGCAAGATGTTATATTCTGGTTTCAGCATGATGATAATTAAAATTCTTCTATGGGGAGCCTGGACACTAATTTTTTTTTTTTTTTTTTTTGATTTATGCAAAATTATGCTGTATTTGCAAGATTTATTTCTGCATAACTGTGGATGTCATAAAATTTATTGATTTAACATAAGGACAACTCACAATTCAACGTGGGTAGAGTCACTATATGAAAATATGACTTTATCTGTAATTCAAAATTTTAATTTTTTTGTTATGTGAAAACGTAAAATTTTAAAAGTATAAGTTTCGATAGATTTCCAGTTTAGTCTTCCAATGTTTTTGTCATATAAGATTAAAGATTTTTTTATTCTCGTTAATTATAGATATACATTTTTAATTTTGGCCTTTAGACGTGGGCTTTTTAGTTTTTTGTTCTTGAAAATAATTCTTTCCTATGTTATTATGAGTTATTTAATTGATTATTATTCTAGGTTCTATGTTCTGTTATCTTATTTCTGTTATGTTATAAAGTGTTTATATTATTTCTATTTTTTTCACCCTAATTTTGCATACATTATAAAATTCATTTTTCGTTCTACCTCAAATAATATACCTCTCAACTCTTAAATTATCATTTTTTGTTTTAGAACATGTGCAATGTAATGAAGAACAAAAAATTTTTGCAGCTGGAGCTTATTTTGCAACAACATGAAAATTTCTCTATAGTATGGAAGTTTTTTTTTGCTTACTCCGCAGGTTTTTGAGCCAAAATTTGGTTAAGTTAAATTCAAGGTAGTTTTAAATTGAAACATATTTTAATTAAAAACACGCAATGTAACATAAAATCATTTTTTTTTGTATAAACTATTCTTCCAATCGATCTAAACCAAATCAAAAGTAATTTCAGTACTGTCGAAAGAAAATTTATCTCTATTTAGCTACAGCTTTATTGTGTATTAATCACTGGTAGCGTAAAAAATTTGTTGTTTGTTGAATTCTGTTGCTGTTTTCTGCTATCAGTTACCATTACCATTTTCAACTTTGGTTTGCCAACAAGCTTGCCATGTTTTTGCAAACCTTTATATGTTGGTTCTATCTTTTTTAATGATGGAATAGTTTTAATATTTTTTTATGAAAGTTATACGCAAATATTAATAGAATGAATCTTTCATTTTCTTTGAAAAAAGAAAAATTTTTTTTTTTCTTTTGATATGTTATTTGAATCCATTTAAAATTAATGAAATCTTTTCATTTATCGAAGAAGAAACTTGCAGCTGGTTATTGCAAAGGTAACTATTCTTTTGAATATATATATATTTTTCCAACATTTTGTATAAAGATGCATTGAATAATGTTTAGTAAAAAAATCTAAATTTCGCCCTAAATATACCCAAGTGCTCGAGTATATGCACGAGTGATTATTGGATTGAAACTTATAGCTTCACATTTTTTTGCATTGTAATATTTAGCTAGCTTTTCTTAAAAATATTCCATAGCTTCAATTATTTCATCCATTCGTTGCGTTTTCTCTGCTCATTATTTTCTTCCATAAATTCAATCATTTCATCCATTCATTGCGTTTTCTCTGCTCATTATTTTCTTCCATAAATTGAATCATTTCATCCATTTGTTGCGTTTTCTATGCTCATTATTTTCATCCAAAATTTTTCGCAAATTTCATTAATTTAAGAAAATAAAAATTCAAAAATATTATTACAACTTATATGTTATTACATATAATTGCATATTATTATTATTATTATTATTATTATTATTATTATTGTTATTATTATTAATTATAATATTGATATTATATCAAATATTAAGTTATTACAACTTTATATTTTGAAAGCCTGGATACCTCAGTTTTCCTTGTCTCATGTCTCATTAAAAATTTACTCTCACCAATTTGCAAAATTGTTTTTAAACCAATATATCCAGTTTGTTCCTGTTGATCAGATATCATCAATCTGTTTTGAACCTGGTTTCTTTATTAAACCTTAGGCACCGGTCTATTTTACAGGCTCATGCCCTGCACCTGTTGTGCTTTTGACCATTTTAAGGAAACCAGCATATCTCAAGAACTGATTAGAAGTTGAGTCAGTCCATTTTTGAACGCTAATTGATTGTTCTTAATTGTGATATATCACTGAACACTTCAACATAAACAGAATGAAAATGCTAACCAATTAAATTTTTATCCACTTTTTTTAAACATTTTTAACCAAAATTCAAAGAGAAAATTAAAAAAGTGGGGGAAAGTCACTCAGCACGTGAAATACTATCGGAATAGTATATGTATGACTAACTAGAAAAAATAAAAACATACCAACTATGTGTACCAACTAGGAATAATAAAAATTATATAATCATACAATCTTTCGCTAAAATTTTCAGTCTAGAAGTAGTTGTTTTTGAGTATTTTCGTCAAAAAAATGTTGGTTATTTTTCTTTTTGTTTACTTTCAAAAAGTGAAAAAGACTAATGTCACTTTCGTCATTCCTTTATTATTATTAATTTATTTAACGTTGGCTCAAACGTAAATCGTATAAATTTATAAACTAATATAGACCAAACCAATTTTCTTTTTTTTTTTTTTAATTTTTTAAAATACTAGTTGAAAATAAACTGGTTGTTAAAGCCATGAAATGAGACCAGTCACTGCTGAAAATCTAAATATTCTTTTGCTAATTTTTAGCTTACAATTTCTAGTGAAGACAAAAATCCAAAACCAAAACCAAAATGTAAACATGTAAATAAAAATCTAAATATCACTCATTCATCTGCTGATTCACACCTTGTATGTTCAGTTGGCTGTTTTTCGGTTTCCTCCACCATTTTGCATGAATCGTCTAATCAGCTTTGCAAATTTAAACTTGTGTGGTATATTTATATTATGTTATATTTATATATATATATATTTAGAAACATGGCTCAAGACAAGCATACGTTACACTAACTACATTCATGTGAGGAGTCCTTCCTAATATGCACTGCTATGCATTATCAGATCGACGACGTTTACTCATATTGTCTGCCACTGTTGGTGTCATACAGATATAGTTCTTACCCTGTAAGCACAATGGATTATCCAATGGTTCTCAGTCTTTTGGTAGCACTTTATTCCTTTTCATTGTATACAGTATGGGTTTATAACCATACTTAACTTATTAACACCTCCCATGATGAAATTATATTATACAATGTAATGACACCCGGTTTTCAAGTTTCTTCTTTTGTGGCAAATTGTATATGACTGACATGTTTTATTTCACCAGTACGCTTTTTTTATAACATTTTTACAAAACTATTATAGTTGTCTTTGTTTTATATGGATCATTCCAACGAATACCATGAGAAATCCTTCACAGTATTTTCTCTTGGGTAATCCAGGAGGAGGTGGGATAATATATCAATATCCTCCTGGTTGCTATGTATACACAATGTTATTTTCAGTATTTACAGTTTCATTGATTTGTACTTCATCATGGTGGAACGGCTGTTCTAGATCGTAAATTTCCTCTTGTTCAAATAAATATTTCATTTGAGAATGGATGTAATAAGTTCTAAAGTGTATTGATAATTGGTAAAAGATTAATTGGGCTTTTTGTTAATATTTTACGGTGTAGTAATGCGTCATTAAACAGCGGTTAGATCCTCGCCAATTCATTGGTTCAAATGTCTAGTGGTTTGACCAATATAACAAACGTTACAACTAGAGCAAGTGAATACAAAATTTGATTTGAATAGAAAAATTTTTTTTTTAGAAAAATAGTTTTTGATTTTAAAAGAGTTAAAAGGTAACTTGATATCAATTCTTTTGAAATATTTTTTGTAATTTCAGTTTGGATTTGTTTAGAATAAGACCTAATGTAGATCATTTTAAAGTAGCCAATTTCATGTTTTTCTTTTTTGTCTTTTGTTTTTTGTTTTTACTGATGCCATGCTTTTTTAAATGTTTTTTGATTTGCCAATCTATAAGTCCCTGTGGGTGCAGATTTTTTTGCAAAATAGCTTTTAGTGAAGCTAAATCAGAGAGAATTTTAACCCAAGTGTTATTATTTTATAAATTCTATTTATTAAAAATGCTAGTCACCAGTTCTTTATTCCTGTAATCAATCGATATGTCTAAGGAAGAAATTAGTTAGTTTTCTTCTTTTTCCTCTGAAAATTTAATATTTTTATGCTATTTGTTAATGTACTGAAAAATGGTATGATATTCATTTTCATTGTCAAATAAAAGAAAAATATCTACATACCTACGATAAAAAATTGGAGCAGGATCTGAAGGGGATCCCATAGCAATTTCATCACACTGATATCTTACTTCTCATTGAGCAAAAAATGATTTTTAGAAGTAGCAAAAAAGAAATAATTTTTTTTGATCATTTTTCAAAACGTTGATATGAAAGATTGTGTAAAAATATAGAGTCAACAGCTAAATCCACAGTTTCATTCAAAGGTATTTTAGTAAAAAGATTTTCAACATAAAAAAGACCAAAAATTTATCAAAAGTTCTTACCTCTATTAAGTTCTTGGACAAACATTAATGAATGTTATGGTTGTGAAAACATGTGTTAATACAAGGTTTTAAAAGATCACAGACGAATTTAGAAAGTTTGAAGTTAAAAGAATTAATAGAAGAGACACTGGTTTTTGTAATTCTAACTTATCATCCATTTACTATCAGTTAAATTAAATGGACAAGTTGACAAATCAGAAATTTGGTGTTGCATTTAATTAATATGAATTTTCATCAAATTTAAGAGGATAGGTTAGTTTAGGTTAGGTTGGAACGTTAAACATTACAATAGATATATCTTTTCAGTGACCAAGATGTTTATCAAGAAAACCTTAGTATATTGTTTCAGAAAAGGTTATTGAGTGGTTTCTTATGAGCGGGTTTCTAAAAAAAAAATAAAAGCAATCAAGTAGATAAGAATACTGGCTTGGAATACTTTGATTTGAAAAACTTTCTTATTTTTTGATAGCAAAACTTCCTTGTTTGTTTTCCTTAAACTAGTGGTCAAGTTCGAACAACCGCGAGTGAGGGCCCAATGGATAATTAAACACTTCTCTTAAATTGACATGTTTTGATTGAATAATAACTGTCATTTGTCCAAAAAGATCACTCTGCACTGTCTGCTATTTAACCTTAACCATTTTAACTTTACTTTCGACATGAATGTCTTTGATTGCTTCTTTTAATTGGCTGATATATGTCCATGACAGCATCTTCAGAGAGGTGCTCATCAATAAACTTTTTCATCGAATTCCTTCCTAAACAAGAATTGCCTCTGCCTTGAGGTATAATTATAATATCATGTGTAAAAAAAGCAAAATCACCTGATAAAATAGGAAAATACTTCAAAGCAAGTTTTTTTTTGGCTTGAAATCAACTTCTGACGGTTTTCTGTATAAGCTAAATAGAGAAATGAGATTCAAAGAGGAAAAACATGCACAAACATGTACATCCTATTTGAATATTGTGTGAAAATCCATACCTCTTGACAGCATTCCTTAGATCCTTGGCTACATCTTCTGTTGCTAATACACCACTTGATATGCACAACAGTGGCAGCTCAGAAAACAACACGAAAAACGTATTTAACAGAACATTTATCAATGACCTAACTTCCTTTTTGTCCTTCTTAATCTTGCTAGGGTTTAGGTCTTTGTGGCAATTATTCTGCCTGTGGTTATTTACAAATCACATTTGGATTGGTCTGAATCCAGTTTTACCTAGAATATAATTTATTTCACCATATAAACTTTACAGTTTTAATGAAAAATAAGAAAAGCTATATGACACAAATATGTTGAAATGGCGTGCCATATCTAGAAGTGTTAATCTTCTGGCAGGTGAAAATAATTAGACTTGAAACCTGGATTCTCCATTACATGAGAAGGTTACTTGAATTCATCATTATAGATATGTAATGTTTAGATAATCTACTGCCTAGAGTTTTGGTATCTCAGTTGATAGTCATTCCAATGCATTCATCAGGCTCTATTCATCAGGTTGTTCAAATGAAAGCTGAACAGAGGAGTTTCCAGCTTTGAAGGCTTAATAAAACGTCAGGATGAGTTCACTCAAGTTTATTCATTCAACAAGAAAACATAATAAGACACAAGATATAAGATTGCTAAATGATTTTATGGTGTGATGAGAATGAAAGGTGTTTATTATGAAGCGTTCAACTATAACAGTTCTGACTGCTAAATACTGTTATTTCATCTTCAAAAACTTTTAGAAGTTTTCTCGTCTTTCTCCAGCTCTCTTTCAAATATATCAATCAATACGTGATAAAGTGCTTCAATTGTAAGTTTGAATGTTCTCACGGATCTGTTGTACATGTTACTAGTTAGTGCCTAATCAACCTAACATTCAGCAATAACTTCACTTTGAACTAACAGTTCTCTGTAACTACTATCACCAAATAGCTTTCCAAAGATACCAAGAAACACCATTAAGGTGTAAATACACCAAGTATAATTACACACAAATTAAAGATTTCTGGTTGCTTCCATTTCATTTGCACAGCTTTACCATAGATAGCTTCATCAAAAATATAAACAATGGATGATAAATCCTGGGAGTCTTTTATTTACAAACGTCGTTGGAGAACTTCGTAAATTGTTGATATATCAGAGGCACTAGCGTCAAAAACAGTTAAGATAATCGATTGCTGTTGTTACCACCACTACGTTACTTTGGACACAGAAACCTGTTCAACTTGGGTAACTTGTGTAACACGGATTTTTATTGAGATTATCCATAACAGTGATAATATATTTTGATCAGATAGTTATATACATGTTGTACATGTTGGTTGATAATTTGAAAAAAATATTCTGTTAATGCAAATGAAGTCAGTAAAGTTCTGTCTATACAAAAATATGTTGATTAGTATATTATTAAAAATATAGCTATAGAATTCGCGCTAAACTTGTAATGTTTTAGTAATACCTGATAATTATAAAAAAAATCTAGAAATGTTGTCTTTAAAGATTTCTTACAATTGGATATTTATAATACCGTTGGATCATTGAATATAAGTTGCAAAAGGCCTACATCCTACTGAGCTGTTTATGTGTGAATTTGTTTATATATATTGTATAAAAACAATGATTTTTTTGAAATCTAGTCTGCAAAATATATGATTTAGAAGTTTCAAAATTGAAGTTAAAATCTTGTTCTTATGAATAAAATTGACAAAAGTACTAAGTTTCAAAGAAATTTGATAAAAAATGGTGCTTTTATGGTATGAAAAAAGAAATTTTGGCCCTTAATTTTTTGTACAAAAATACCCTACCTACCCTAATTTATGTTCATCTTTATGTCCGTCATGATGATTTCATCGGAAGTGACTATGAATTTCAAAATTTTGAGGGTGATCTCATGGCCTATGTGTGTTTGAGCTTAGGATAATTGAACAAAAAGAGATTGCATCTTTTTAAACACCCCCAGTATGTTTATAAAACATTTTATAATTTTGTTGATTCTGATCATCTGAAATAACTTCAGTAATTTTATACCAAATATACGTCTGATTTTGACCTAATTTTGTCCCTTAGCAACACCCAAGCTTTTCGACATTTTTTTAATCTCAAAAAATTTATTTTATCCATTTTTTTTGACTTTTGTAAAATTTCTTAACAAAAGTTCTGAAGTTGCAGTGAATATTTTATATGTCATATTTAAGATTTAAAATCTTTACAGTAAAATATGACAACAACAACATTAAGTATAAAATGGAGTGGAAAAGAATATGAAATTGAAAATGTGAGCACACATTCCACTGTCCTTCAACTAAAAGAAATTATTTATACAAAAACAAATGTTAAACCCGAAAGACAAAAGCTGTTTGGTTTAAAGTACAAAGGTAAATTTTGTTTCATGTATTTACGGTGTAAATCTTCAAATAATTAGCCATTTCTGCAAATTTACTGTGTAAATCAATAAATCAAACTTCAAAGTTGTTTAATATAATAGACATTATTTGAAACAAAAAACGTATTTCCTAATCGCTTTCATTCCAGGCGTGTTTTTCTTTGGAAATAAAAAAAATTTAAAGTAGTGCTTATTCGAAGGGGTGTTTATTCAAGGTGGTGCTTATTCAAATTGGTGCTTTTTCAAGGTGGTGGTTATTCAAGGTGGTGATTATTAAAGGTGGTGCTTATTCAAGAGAGTACTTATTCAAGGTGATACTTATTTAAGGGGGTGCTTATTCAAGGGTTGCTAAGAACGTTGTTAAGAGAACTCTCATATTGAGTCCTAATTCAAAATATTTTTAAACCAAATTTCCAGGGCTAAGAACGTTGTTTAGTAAATTCTCATATTTAGCCTTATTTGCAATATATTATATATTTTGTAAGGGAAGCCTGCAGGTGAAGATGTCAAACTATCTTCTCTCACATTAAAAAAAGGAATGAAGATTATGATGATGGGTACACCAGAGAATACTTTGGTAAGATTTTTAAATACTATTGTCCTGGCAGGCAGCATGTCTTTAATCAGCCGGCTTCATTTTAAGTTGTTTGAGGGTTAATAATTTATTCCATTTTATATTTATAGATTAATCCAGTGGATTGTAAAATCTACTACTGAATCATAAAAATTAAAAGTTTTTGATTTAGTGTGTGACATAAGTTAACAAAGAATGTAACATATTTGCACATGTGCACATTTACAATTTTACACATTTGCACATTTGATGATTAATTTTTGGGCTGTTCAGGAAACATCAAAGCAGGGAAAGTTACTTTACCAATATTTGTGTTGTTCTTAAATAAAGATATTTTATTTTAGATTTTAAATTTTTTATGTTTAGAACAAAAATAAACACTCACGTCAAACATAGAATGAAGTTAGTGGTACCAGTAGCACTAGTAGTTTGTAGTAGTTAGTAGAATTTAATAGGATTATCAGTAGTAGTTTAAATTGGGAGGTTAATAGTTTGGGTTGTCTGACCTACATAGATATCTATTAAATGGTCTTGTTTGGGAACCTGGACCATATTGTTTGCTTAATGATATAAAAACTTTTCATAAGTTAAGATTAATAAACCAGTATTGCTTAGACTATTTTTTGTCTTTATTTCAGTGATAATTTTCTAGGTTTTTATATAATAAAAAATAACAGTTCTTATTACATTAGAGAAAAAGCTTGTGATCAGAAAATGGCTGACATAGTTTTACCTAAAAAAAGTTTTTGATGGATGATTTTGTTTGGCGTCTTCGAACAATGATTGAACTATAAGTTGTTCTTAATTTCTATAAGATTTTGTGTTTAAGGACAAATCATTTTCCGCAAAACCCAAAGGTACTAGGTTCTAGTGTACTATTATTAAATATATTTCCAGGCTTCTGTTATATCTCCACCTAAAGAAGTTACTGAGACAAATGTTATTGATGATTTTGATATTGAGGAAGAAGAAGTGCTTATACAGAACAGGTATTTTTTTAATTATGTTATTTTGGAAATTTATTTTGGGAAAATTTATCATATGAAATTAAAAAAATATAAAATTCTATTATAAAAATGAAGTGAAGCAGTTGGTTACTTAGGTAAGCGTTAACTTTGGTAACACTTTTTAATTTCGTTTGTTTATTTATTGATTGATTTTCACAGTTAAACTTTCAAACGACGCTAGTGAAAGTTTCGTTGTCATAATAATAGTAAATCAACAATTTAGAGAAGAATATCTGTCCAAGATACAGAAGAGAGTGGAAACATACGAAGTGGAAGAATTGAATCCACCCAGACCAGATAAAAGATTACTTGTGTTAGATATTGATTACACCCTGTTTGGTATGTTAATAGATCTTTTTTCTTTTGTATTTTGTTGTAGATTGCTTTCACTACCACCACTAATTGGGGTGACCGATAAACCCCTTTGCCAATATTTTTGGTCCTGCCAATAGAACTTATTTTTCAGATCGTCACAGGATGACAATGAATATCTAGGGAAACAGAAAATATCTACACATATCAAATAATTATTCAAACCAACCACTGAATGCTACTATAATGCAAAAAAAACTCTGGGACATATCGAGCTAGTTCTTATTATTTTTACATTTGTATTTGATTTTTAAAGAGACATTTTATGAAGAGTTGATTTATTCAGTATAGTTTTGATCTATGGTTTCAATTATCAATTATTTTCTAACCGGTTTTCACTTAAAAAAGGGGAAAAATCCGCATAACAGGTAAAAAGGCAGCAACGTTTTTTTTTCATGGCTACTGTTGCTATGATGACACAGCTATGATGTTTAAAGCTGATAAAACCATGTATTTCAACTTAAGTGGATATGAGACTAGTTACGGCATAATTACGGACTTCTGAAATGATGTCACAGTTTGCGGTTTTAATTATGGTCTACGCAATAGCATTGAGTATACCTTGTTTGGGCCACATTCTAGTCATAAAAAAAAACTTATTGTTTTTTTAGAATATCTAAGTAATATTTCCATAAAAATATACATAGGTAGAATTTTAAATTTTTTACGTTTTTTTGTGTTTTTATTTTTTGTTTTAGAATATGTAATTGGAATGCAGTTAAAATATAAACTCTGTAAAAATGTAGATAAGTGTAACTTTATATAATATTTTTTGAACCGTGTTATACATTAACATCTAAAAAAAATAAATTCACTTTTAGGGAGGTCAGTGTATTTCCAACTTTTTCAACTATTTTTATTTTAAAAGCCCTAATAATTAATAACCTTATAATCCCAGATTCCATCGGCTTAATAATGGAGGAAAGCAATCTCTGCTGATGTGATATCCACTGATGATCGCTTTCAACATCCTCACCAAACAGGTTTTTTATTTTCCCCCGATAATATCTCTACTCAAAGAACATCGAATAGAATTGTCCTCATTTATTGCCATCTAGGTTTTTAAAAATATTTTGAAAATACTCGATAAGATTTTCTTTTTTGTGCATGACTCGATTTCTTTTCTTTTAACTCCAAATTGTAACATCGCCTCAACCACCTTATCCACCTTTTTGAATTTTGAAATATATTTTATCATTGTCACTATTACTGGATTTGTTCTTTGCATTTAAAAATAGGTCTTTCCATTTCCTTTTCTGGTCTGACCTGTGTTACTTAATTTCAGATGGTTTTGTGTGATGTGCGCTTGATTTTTTTTTTACTGTGTTTTTCTCATTTTCTTTATCTTTTATTTTTTGGAGGTATTCATCACAAGTAACTATGCAGGATTTTTAATCTATTTTGCGTCGTTTCTTGACTTGCATGAATTCTTTTTGATGTGATATTACTGTTATTTATCGTCTACTTGTGACCAGCTAAAAGCCCATTTTTTACCTGGAGGTAGGTCAAGTCCAGGGCATGCACTTCTTATTAAATTAAAACACACGTGTTTTTCTCCTAATGAAAATTTTGGTGTGCTTTTTGTTCATTCGTGTTTGTTGTTCTGGGTTGCAGGTATCGGCCTGCATCATTCCATTCTTTATAATTAGCATATAATTTTGGGTTAAACTTAATTTTAGGGTACTTGGTGTTATCAACGGGAAATATACTAGTTCGTTAAACCACTGTGCCTGACTACCAAAAGATTGTCAAACCAAGCTTTTTTTATTCCATGTTCTGACAAAAAATTTCCAATCCATGTATTAAAATTTTCTGAACACTTTTGTTTTAGCGGTACGAAGCAAGTGTTGCTTAATTGCTACAAAATATCAGTACCTGTAATTTTAAAATAGCCTAACTTTATCTAATCCATCAAGTGTGTCAGGTGGCCATCTGTTGAAAAATGTGTCAGGTGACCATCTATTGACAAATGTCTCAGGTGACAATCTATTGACAAATGTCTCAGGTGACTTTCTAGGATTAAAATTGGGCAAAATTTTACAAATTTTTTCAACCAGTTTAAACAAAACATTGATAGCTGTAATAATATCATCCATGATTTAAACTTCTTTTGGCATATTTTATAATACTAATAATTTCTTTTTGTTGACTTCTTTTGGTTGAAAATAATGTTTTAAAAAAGGAAATGTTTTTTATCCCTACTGCGCACTTGTTGTGGTAAAATAGATCACACAAATTTTAACTGGTAACGAGTCGTTTAACACATGAAAGCTTTATATGTAAAGAGTGGTTAAAAGTTAACTGACTAAAAACAAAAACAAAAAAGGCGGAAACGGGAAGTCTTTTTCGGAAAGAATAGAAAATCTTACTCTACGGAGATATAGTTATGCTGGGAAGTTTTCGTGAGGATAAGCAAGATCACAAAATTTTAGAAAGATAAATTACAAAGACAAATTACAAGTGACATGTTGGAGCATTAGTGTTTACAATTTCACCCCTGAGATACCTAAACATTGTTGTGATGTCGCGTTTTTCTCTAACTGCCTATTTAATGGTACAATGAAAGTTTTAGAGGCGCATTATAAAACCTTTAAGGGTGCCGTTAAACATACAAAATACCCCAATTGGTATTCATCAAAATGCCCAGAAAGGAATTTAAATTTACAAAATCTGTCCCCTGACGATGACCAAATTAAGGTGAAGTTAAACAGAAGGATAACATTTGCAAACTATTTCATGATATACATGTCACGTAATTTTTTATAATTTCAAGTCGATGGTTCTGAAAAATTAAAAAATGTTTTTAAAACCAATCCAACTGTAAGACAAGATTTGGAACAAACCCTGCTGGTAACAGAGCCTGAGTATTAATCATTTTCCTAAAGTGTAGAGTTTTAGCTTGTATAT
>JAUZNK010069325.1:0-14175 GCA_035046665.1 Euphysa ruthae
TATATCAATAATTACAGAAACTTTTATTTTTATATTTTTTATGATTTCCCATAATAAATTATTTTCTTATAATAAATTTTCTTTTTCTTTTTCATTGGTTTATAATTTAGAAGTTATTGTAACATACACTATGGATATTTGAGTAGCAGTTATGTAAAACAAAACAACATCAGTTTTTTCTGACTTTCTATTGATGAAAGGTTGAAAAATCGTTGGATTCAAATTCTTAGATCTAAAAAACTACCAACTGCTAAAATTAGTATACATATATTTCGTTTACACTTCAATGAAGATTTTTTCAACTTGATTGTAAATAGTTTTCTTGGCTCATTTTTATAACATTTATAAATTTTGAAGTTAGTTGGGAATAAAATTATGAGAAAACTTAAACATTTCAAATAAAATTCAAATAGTTCTGTTTGTAATTTAAAGCTTCTATTAATTTTAGATGCTTTTAAAAACACGTTTTACCGATTCTGCTTTATTTTACTTTTTAGAATGGGTTTATATACCTTCTAAAATTTGTTTGTTTACAGGATAAATTTAGTCATTGGTTTTGGAATTCCCGTCTGCGTAAAGTGCCACTAAACAATTCAGATGGTACTTTACTTCAGTTGCAATCATATCTCCTTCACTTAGTTATGCCAGAAGAGGAATTCCATAATTTCACCAGATTCAAGTAAACAAACAGCAGAGGTCATTTTTTCTTGTAAAACAAAACCCGCTAACCATACTATTTATTAATTTATTTTTTTAAATAATTGCATGGGAGTAGTTCTAGTCGAAAGACTTAGTGTTTGTCATCACTTGAATGAAAATATATCTTTAAAAGTAAATAAAGTTATCGGCCTGAAAAAAAAAAACTGTTTTATCATTTCCCTATTAAATCCCATTAAATCTAGATGTTTACAAGTCTTTTGTAAGGCCCCATCTTGATTAAGAGGATGTGATGTATGACCAACCAAACAATGATACTTTTTTTAAGAGGTTTGAGTCAAACAATTAATTGATACAATAAAAGTTTCTTCTCGCGAGTGTCTCTACCAAAAACATGGTCTTGAAAATCGGAGAAATTGGGTATGGTACCGTAGATTTGTGATTTTTTTTTTATATTATTTATTTTAGATCAGCAATTTATTTGAATGCCTTATTACCTGACAAACGGAGATCTTATGGACCTGCAAGAAGAAATTTACTTAGAAGCTTTAATTACAATAACGTATATCTCAAACATTCTTTCTTTCTCTATCACGTAAGTAAGTGAACAAATTAGGTGTTAGTTTCAGGAAATTACAGCAGAGTTTAAAAAAGGTCCATTAAAGTTCATCAAACCAGACTTATGTAAGGTGTAAAATGTAACTGAACTGTCTTAAGTTGTTAACCCTTAGGCTCCGATTGACGCACATATGCGTTTACGAGAAATCCCAATGACGCACATATACGTCATTCGACATAGTCATACTTTTTTTCCTATACCGGTCAAACGATAGTAGCTAAAGCCAAACTGACCACGCTTTCAAAAAAACTCTGAAGTATCCATACAAAACCATCTGCCTTGGATTTAATAGAAAAATAATGGCGGTAAAAGATTGATTTCCAAATTGTATATTTTATGAAAACGAAAAGAAGAAAATAGTTTTTTTTTTCTAAAACTAACCTAGACTAACTGATTGAAAATATATCAAATATTGAGGTAAAACTATATGAAGCGGATTATGATTTTAGTAACCTCTTTCTTTTTTTTTATTGTATATTTATTGATATCCTGATTTATTTGTCATTTCTAGTATTTGTGTGTATAACTTTGTTTTGATTACATGTTATGACTGCCTGGCTGTTGCTTTTACACTAGAATGCCTTTTTTTGGAATTTAGTTTAAATTAAGTTGGTAGAGTGTATTTATTTAATTAACTAAATTTAATATTTCTCTGTTTAGGAAGTGTCATCAGAAAATACTTTGATGGGCTAGTTATACCTAACCTGAAACATCTGACTGAATTCGGCACTACAGCGCCGCTCTACAGAAAACAATAGAGAAATCTTACTTACTCAAGATTTAAAAAAAAAAAATGTGTTGTAAGTAAGTAAAAATCAAGTCAAATAAAAGCATTGTTTTCCGACAATTTTTATGCCAATCAAATGCCAAGGTTGTTGTTTTAAAGAAATAAAATTATCGAGAGCAAAATTATTAGTCGGAAGCCATTTTTTATTTCATTTGGAGTGGTTTTTTGTTTTGCAGTTTAGTCGGATATTTTGAAGAAAAGTTTTTATATTTATATTTTAAAAAGCGACATACTTCCTTGATTCCTAAAAATATTCGTACAACCTTTGTAAACCAGCCTTAACAGTGCTCGTTAAGTTTAACTCGTTCGTATTTTGCTATGTTGTTGTGCCATGATTAATCTAATTTCGTTTTTGAATTTTCGAGAAAACTAAACTCCACCCAGAGTTTTCAAAGTTATCTGAGTTTCAGGTAATTTTATACCTAGCTACATTTACTTTAGCAGAAAAGCACTTTTTTTAATGAAAATTTTGACACATTTAGTGAGATATTATTTGATTTTTCAAATGTTTTTTGTAAACGGGTGGAAATTGTCACACAGGGCACAGCAAGCTCAGGTAGGTAGGGTTAAATAATAATATTAAACATATTTCCAGCCAACGTACCTAAATTTTTTAACGTGGGGTCAACAATTAATTAACTTCAAGCTAATTATTTCCCACGGGTTTGATTGGTTCTGGTGTACTTAGAGCTCTCATTTAAACTTATGGTAAATAACAGCTCGGCCATAAACTTATCACACCAAAATGCTACTCATACGCTGAGTGGGAAATACTCGGAACTTTAAGGTGGGGAATAAGATGTGCTACCAACTGAGCTATCCGGGTATAGAGTTGAAATTTCATCATACAGTGGAGCCTAAGATCAAAAAATAATGTAATCTGTGAGAGTGAGACCAGATACTGTACTTGAGCAAATTAATTGTTTATACAGTTAAGATACGTAATGCAGCTCTCCAAACACTACCTAAACCGTTTGATTCTAATTACAATACTTCAAAGGTTGTGCTAACATTCCTTGAGGGATTGTATGATTTTATGGATACCAGCTAGCTGTCGATAATCTGTATACATTTCCTGACCTGTTGTGTGCATTCTTTTTTGAAAAAAAATGTTTCACTTATTTATATGTATATTTATATATATATTTATATATATATTTATATGTTATATAGGGGCAACCTTTTATGTTTTTTGCGATTTTTCAGAAATGATCAAAAGTTTCCAGAAATTTTTTATCCATTTAGGGGGGATATAAATTTTTATTGTGAAATTCCAATGTTTTTTGAAGGAAAAGTTACTTCTTTCATGATTTTTTTTTCTGGTATATTATACATATATTACTATACTTATATCTTTATTTTGGTTTCCTGGTGCTTTTCCAATACCTTTTATTTTTGAATTTTTTAATTTTACCAGAAAAATTAATTTTTAATTTTTTGGGGTGAAAAATGAAACAGGTATGGCAATAATATTCTTGAACATAATAAAATATATAGATCTTCCAGTTCATTTTATCTGATAGCTAGTACGATAAGCTTTTCAAAAAAGTTTGGTTCAATCCATTTGCTCAAGAGTTTCTAGATTTATTCATGTTTCTGTAAACGTGCCAAAATAGCAAAAAGCCCTGTGTGCACATCAGTTAAACTTAAAAAACACAGCGGAGTCTAAGGGTTAACTCGTGTTAGATTAAATCATTTAAAAGAACAGAAGCTCCACGACTGCAACCGTTTTGATATACTTTCTAGTTGCAGTCTTGAAATTGAAACAACTTGACACTATTTCTTGCCCTGTCCAATTTACACAGATATACAAAAAATATTCATAGACAATGTTGCTGATCTCATTGGAATAGCTACAAATTTATTTTGGTGAAAAACTAATTAGGTTACTCTGGAGTTTCAGTGCATATACGTGGGGTACAGCCACTTGCCCTGGAAACACATTGCCATGCACATTCTTTATCACTATCAGTAAAGGATACCACCAAAACATCAAAATTTTACACGACAATAGGAACAGCTGGTGAAATTGTAATCTTGTTCAAATACTCACCGAAACGGGAGAACATTCTTGGAATGCTGAAAGATCAGATAGATTGTGACTCCGAAGATGTTTTCAAGGCTAATAGAATACTTAAACTTTCAGAGACGCGCTGGACCGTTAGAGCGGACTGCTTCAAAAGAATTTTAGAAAATTACGAGCGCCTTATGGGAGTATGGAAACATTGTTTGGAGAATGACCGTATGCAGACCGATTTGAAAGCTCGTATAAGTGGTGTAGAAAAACAAATGAAATCATTTGACTTCTTCTTTGGATTGAGTATCGGTCATCGACTTTTCTCTCATACAGACAACCTGTCTACAACGTTGCAGGCCGAAAAAATGTCTGCTTGCCAAAGTAAAAGAAATGCAAACCTAGTTGCCAGTGTTTTGGAAGGAATGAGAAATGAAGAATCTTTCAATAACTTGTATGATGTAATTCATTTGAAAGCAAAGAAGCAATCTGTCATATCAGAACCTACTAATAAAAGAAAAAGGAAAGCCCACAACTGTTCTAACTTTTCTTGATGGCAGTAGTAGCAGCGAACCGGCACATCAACCTAGCAAAGTACGGGAACATTATCGAAGCATCTATAACGAGTTTTTAGACACTTTGATTATATCCATAAAGGAAAGGTTTTTGCAGCCAAGTTTTGAAGCATATGAGCATATGGAGGAATTTATGTTGAAATCAATCAAGTCGCTTGATAGTTCTGAAGAAATGGAGTACCTTCGTATGAGCTACAGCAATGATATTGATATCGATCACTTGGAAGTTGAAAAAAAAGTTACTTTTGTAAATCCAGCAACCACAACAACCGCTGAGCGCTCTTTTTCGCTTGCACGAAGGATAAAAACATGGTTGCGTTCCAAAATGTTGCCGATTCGATTCAACTCAGTAGCAATCCTGCATGCACACAAAAAACTAACAGAGTCATTGGATCTAAATGATATAGCAAACGAATTTGTCAGTAAAAACGAGAGAAGAAAATTTATATTAGGTCGATTTTGATTATTTACTTCTGTCATATTCACTTTGTGTTGACTTTTTATTTCATGTATGATTTAAAGTTTTTTTCTTGAAACTAAATCTTGGCATTTTTTTTTTTCCTTATGTTCTTTCACTTGTGTTTTAGTATGACTCTTCTCCTTGAATTTTCCCAATAAAAAGAAGTATTTTTGTGAAAAACAACGAATTGTCTCCGATTTGTCTATGCAAAACGGTATAACATTCGGTCAATTTTTAGCCTGGGAGATGCTGTTTTAGCCAATCTAGACAGTTTAATTTGAAAAAATTTTCCTGCGCGTCGGACCCAACCATGGTGGGTCCGACTTCGTCACTAAACTAAGTTCTTACCCACCCCCCAACATTCAAATTCGTGGCCCCGTCCCTAAGGGTTCACTACATTTGTAAAAATATATCACCATCAATCTTTATTTCAAGCTATGATCCAAGTAAACCAGAATGTATATCATATTAGAGTTTGGTTGGATACTTAGTTAATATCTTCCAGTTAGTCTTCGTCACAGTATAAGACAGTACCACACATCAGATGACCTGACTAATATTTTTATCCAAAATCAAGCAGTATATCATAAAACTTGTCAGTCTAAATTCAAAACAATAGAGTTGACTAGAGCCCAGAAAAAAGTTCCAGTTTCTGGTGAAAACAAAGATATACTTTATTGCGGTACTCGTCGCATCAAAAAACAAAAAAACTTCATTCAAGCATGTTTCTTCTGTGATCAAGCAGATGAGGCAACAAACTTTTACTCGTGTCAAACACTTGGATATGAGAATCAGACATTTGGCACATGAGATTTACGACTCAAAACTTCTTGCAAAATTATCTGAAGGGGACATGATTTATACTGAAGCGAAATATCATCGACGATGTCTGATCTCGTAATACAACAAATTTCGGAAATTTAACACAAGCCAAAAGCAAGTCAAAAACATTGACAAACAAATAAAAGTCGAGTTTAAAAGTTGGAAATATTGCAAACCTTGCTTGAGGCACTAAACATTTATTAACGTCCAGTCCTTTTGTATATATTGTGTAGTGATGTCTTTATTTAGTATTACAATATCTTTATATATGTAGAATTTTCCAATAAAATTTAAAAAAATAGAAAACTCTTTGCTATTGATGATATAATAACAGGTGCCAATGATGTCAACTTGTCAATTTTAGCAAGTCACTGTACTTGTATTGAATTGAACTACTGGCGTGCCAAGCTCTTTAAAAAAAATTCGTAGTAGAATAGAGCACTTTGAGACACCCTCACTCCACCCCAACCCCGATGCTACTCATGCCAAAAATGCCCGGTTTTAGTTGGGTTAAAAAAACTATAATGTCCCATTCTTACTTTACTATGTTTGACGTGTTTAAAGATATTGAAGAAAACGTTGTGCTATATTACAGCATGCACCTGGGTTATGCGAAGGTAAAAATGGAGTCAATATTCTTCTCACATTGGATGGAGAAATGGGACAAGCCCTATACGATGCATGGCAGAATTCAAATCGAAATGATGGCTTAGTAATAGCAAAAGCATCCCAAATCATTCGAAGTGAGATATTTTCAGAAGTAGAGGAGTTAGATGGTGATATTTCTAATCATCGTAAGTCATTGTCTGTTCCACCAATGCATATATGTCAATGCATCTAGCAGAGAAGGTGATCTTCAAAATCGGATGCAACCAAATTAATTGCTACTAATATGTCTCACATCATTAGATTTAACAGTGAGCGTCATAAAAAACGCATAGACTCTTCCTTTCAGAGACATGCAAACAATAATGAACCACCTATACCAGTTTCAATAGGGATGATGAATCTTGCCAGAGCAAGAAAAAATTCTTTAGTAAATTACTTTGCGCACAAAAGCTTAAGTATTACATACAACAGGATTCGTGAAATCCAAGACAGTATCACAACACAGCTGTGTCGTAAATATAATCATTATAACCTTATCTGCCCAAAAAGTCTGAAAAAAGGAAGTTTCACAACTTCTGCAATAGACAACATCAACCATAATCCTTTCTCAAATACTGCAAAAAATGCTTTTCATGGGAAAAGTGTATCAATTTTCCATCACCGAAGAGCCGTTCGCAGACAATTTTAGCACCTAGAATCAGGAATAAATGTTTAACGTGAGGCTGAGCTTCCTGTTTCATACACTAACTTCAAAGCAACATCATATAAAAAGACTGATGCTCCTCTCTACACAGATTTATCAAAGAATGTCTCCTTCTCAAATGAATTTATTGCAAAACACTCATTGCTATGGTTCAACAAGTTAGTGGATGACATGGAAGAATTATCAGATGATGATAGAATATCATTTGCATGTACACTTAAAGTAATTTTACCACAGATGTTTGCCTTGGATCACTTTAATTACGCTCGGTGGTTATCTGTGTTCATTCTTGACATAGAACTACTTCCAAAAGTACATAATAAACTTCTTTTAGTTTTAAAACAGGTTTCTTTAATGCAAATAAGCGTGGAAACTCATTCTCAAAAATATTTATCGATCAAGCCGAAGAGCAGAACAACAAGATTGTGAAGATAGACAGAGGTGCTGTTGGAATTCTTGATTCTGCAAATGCTCGATTTTCTCCCTGTAAAGATTGAAATGAAGATTACGAGTATGGTTTCTATTCGGTTAAAAATCAACACGAAGATACAAACAGTTTTGAAAAAAATTTAGAAATGATTCTCAGAAGGTATTTGAAGTATTTGCCCTTCTTGGTAATCCATTTGCAAAAGATAAAAACAATGAACTAATTAACAGTAGCAGTAAATTGATTATGAGCAAAGAAGTATGATTTTCTGTTCAGAAAGCTCATACCATTGGCTGTGAAAAAATTTTGTTTAGAGAGATTAGTTGAAGGAAAAACAATTTTTTATGATACTATATCTAAAAACAACCTTCCACTATTTTTTCGTCATAAGCAGTCAGTAGCTATATCGAAAAATAAACAAAACCTTGTTGCACTAGAAAGAGATCGGCAGTTAAACTCTAGAGAAGAAAATTTTATATCCATACTTAAACATATGAGAACAACAATGTACTGAACAAGACCGTTAAGGAAATTGATTTTATGTTATTTTTACCCCCGGTTTTTGTTTTGGTCCATAATTTTACCTCCATAAAATTGTAAACGTGTTTTTTTATTAGATCCCTCACTGAAAAACCTCACCAACGCTTGAATTTATCAATGGGAAAAGAAAATTAAGAGTAGTTCACTCTTCTACATCTATACCATATATTTTTAATATCTTTATTTACGCGCCTCTTTCCGTAAAAAAAAAATCTACGGTTTATTTCACCCAGATAAATCATTTATTAGATATATTAGATATCAATATACGCGCCATTTTCTGTAAAAAGTTCATGACCCCCATTTTCAAATATATAGAGAATAGCGATCTAAATCATTAAGAATTTAATGGGGATAAAAAAAAGCGTTAATCTATATTTCCAGAAGGGTACATGGGTTTGGTCCTGGTATACTTAGAGCTCCCATTTGAGCTTATGGTAAAAAACAAAAAAATAAATAAATAAAAATTCGGTATCAAGTGTATAAACCTCTCGTTGAAAACATTATTGTTTATTTCTGCGTTATCTCCTTCTAAAACTCAGTACTAAGAGTTTTATAAGTACAAAATTACATATATATCAAATGAAAAATCTGACTGTAGTTTTTCAACTTTTCGTTGTATGAAATCGTAATTCAGTTTTTTTTTGTAATTCCTTTTCCCATTTTTGTACGGTTTTCAGATATACCATTATTTTCATACCAAGTCTAATATCAAAACAAATACCCTGGTTTGTTCGTTCGTTTGTTTATACTTAAAAACTTAAAAATAAATGATTTATTACGAATGACCACGAATGATCAAATTTCAAATCTCACCTGCAAATTAGCAAAAACAATTCTCAATCTGCAAACTGCCAATCCTTATTTTGCACTTTTTAATACGCTTATTCAAAAGCGACGTTTTTTGTGAAAACGATTTTGAGTTGAAATTACATAACTTTTGTTTGATCAAAGAGTCAAGTTCCATGTCTTATGTATTTATTTGCTAATTTATTTTAGATAATTATGGAAGATAATCGGTTCCACCCCTATCTGAGTTAAAAGGTCAATCCTATTACATCCTCCTTCCAGTATTAGGTTTAAACACTTCTGTAAACGATTCTAAATAGTATATCAACCAGATTCTTAACATAAATTACATGATTTTCTACAACTCCGTGCCATGAAATCTTTGGAAATAGCTTTCGTGCACTGTGCGGTGCTAGCCCAATATCCACAATCACTATAATCATCTTTGCAAACTAAACAAAAAATGGTGTTATAAACAACATGTATTAACATAAATCTAGTCAGGCCTTATTTGAAACACACCTATTTTGAAAAAGCTGTATGTTTTAAAAAAAATGATTGGTATAATTTTCCATCAAAGAAAATTCCATGCTAACGAAAAAATCTGTCGGAGTTTTTTTTTCACGTCATAATATTAAATAGCTTCTATAGGACAAAGTTTATCAGGAAGTTGAACATTATAAATACTGACCTCGACCTTTTCCTTTACATGACTTGCAACATTTTCTTCTCATGATAGCCAACGTTTGCTGATTTTTACTTGTGCAGAAGTCTCGAGAGGCCCAATATGAACACTTTGTATCCAGATCTTCATCATGATGGCACTGTGGTTGACTTGTAACGAGTTTGGTCGTTGAACGTGTCGATGTTACTTTTGGACTTTGAGAAGGAGTTGGCGGGTTAATATCACCTAAAGAAAGATGAGTAATCATTATTTTAAAAAACCAAAAATTTTGAATCAATTCCGCGATTAGCATGACTATCAGCTCGCTGTTTCGAGGTCCAAAACCGATAAAACGCGTCTAAAATTAAGCATTTAACACAGAATTTATTTTTAAAAATTAACTTACTTTGCGTAGAGATAAAATTCGTACGGGAAATGCCTTAAATAAAGCTTTGTTTCGATATAATAAAATGGGGTATTTATACGTCATTGAAACTTTTGGGGTTAAAAAAAAATGAAACTGAGTATAAATGCCAAGATTTATATACATTCTATGGCCAGATGGTGTAAAACTAAAAAAAAGAAAAAAGAAAAAACTCATATTCTAAATAAAACGTTGTGAAAGTCAAACGTAGCCTTACTTTAAGTATACTTAATTTAAGTTTAATTTAGCCTGAAATTGAATTTATTATAAATTTTCCTTTATTTAATTATTGCTTAAATCAGAACATACAACCAATCAAATGTTAATGTCCTTAAATCAGAACTTACAACCAATCAAATCTTAATGTCCTTAAATCAGAACTTACAACCAATCAAATCTTAATGTCCTTAAATCAGAACTTACAACCAATCAAATCTTAATGTCCTTAAATCAGAACTTACAACCAATCAAATGTAAATGTCCTTATATCTTTAATAATTTTATATATAATTTTAATGAATTCGAGCCGGATCAAGTAGAGATATTGCCAACTCGTCTTAGAATAATATTGCTAAAAGCAATGTAAGTTAATAATTTAATACTAGTCATTGCCTTGAAATACTTCATTATGGAAAATATGAGAAAACGCTGAATGGAAACTATTTTCACTATACATAAAAATACATTTCTGCATAATCACATGTTTACTAAAAAATTACTACAACAAAAATATGGTTAGGGTGCATCCAAAGGGTCTATAATACAGATGAGTTGTATTTCAATTTGGTTGCTATTTGTAATTTAAGTGTTTCAGAAATAATTGAAGAACAAATCGTCTGATTTTATCTCCCTGCTGTTGAACGTGCTTCTTCAGTTAATAGCTGATTTCTAGCAATAAGTTATGTCACTATACTCTCAGAATAAAGAACTATAAAAATAATTATTTTTTTCGTTAAAAAAAAAAAAAAGCGCTAACTCACCACACTTATACATAAGGTTGACCTGCTTCTTATCAATTTCACTGAAGCCTTCACGTTGTCCAATCCAAGATTGTTTACTTGTATCAAGTACTTGAATAGTCGTTTTCCCGCCACCAAAAGCATTTCCAGGGTAGTGCATCATGCTTTCCAAATCATATGGTGTGTTTAAACTGTCAATATCATTTTTTGATTTTTTTTGAAAGTTAACTTTTTCGTCTGAAAGATAGAAATGTTTTGTTTTGTTTTCACACAACGAAACCAGTTTTTTATATTTTTATATTTTTATTTTTAATAAAATGTTAAATAAAAAATTTTTTGGGAGCAACTTACAATTTAGTTAAAGATTAAATTTGCCAAGGGAATATTATTTAATTACCTTATAATAACAAAGTGATTATAGTATATTTTTACAGAGAGGGAACAACTTTTATTAAATTTTGTTTACTAACCTCCCTGTATATTTTCCCAAATTATCTTCACATAGTTACCACGGTCTGGGCGCGAATGTTCATGGAACATACCTAATGATACAGAAAGAAAGAATAAATTTCATAAATTCGTTTGGGTAAGTTGACTTTTACTCCAAAACTTTAAATAATAATTAATCTTTGTTTTTCAGAATATACTAGAATATCAAACAGTGAAAATGCCTATACAAGTATTTAGCTTTCCTATGAATGAATATGGTGTCTTTAAATCGCATTAAAATTAAATTTAATGCGTGGCAAGCCTTAGCTTGCTTAATTTCTTGCTTGGTAGTAAAGACGTCTAGATCTAACAGAAGGTTTTTTTTATTACTTTCATGACATTGCTTTTGTTTTCTGAGGTCTTCATTTATCATTTTGTACCTAACGCATATTTGAGTTTATTTCAGTTAAATTGATGTAAAAAAAAACGAATATATGTATGGGTTTGCGAAAGCACGGCAAGCTTGTTGACAAGCCTAAGTTAAAAACGGTATATGGTAACTGATGATAGAAGAAAACTGCAACCGTGTTCGACAAACAGCAAATTTTCTTAAGCTACCAATGATTAATATACAATAAAGCTGTAGCTAAATAAAAATAAATTTTCTTTCGACAGTATTAAAATTACTTTTGATTTGGTTTTGAATAAAATATTTTATATTAAAAATTTTATATTATATTTATAAATATTTTATATTAAAATATTTTATTTTAAATAAATTTTCTTTCGACGATATTGAAAATTAATTAATGATTTGATTTTGGTCGAATGGATAAAATTATTTATGGTATAAATAATATGATATACCATAAAAAAAAATTTTATGGTATATCATATGCATAGTAAAATAAAAACAATATTTTTAATTAAAAACTCAATTTAAAATGTATTTAAATTTAACTTACAGTTTATGAAACACCCCCCTTTGTTTAAAGATATTTAAACAAATTGATGTTTACATTTAAATGGAATTTTAATGATTCTTTCGTTAAAAGTTTAAATAAAATTCTCTGTGGACAGTATTGAAATTAAATTTTGATTTGGTTTTGATTTGAAAACTAACAAAATGGGAAGGCGAGACAAAATATCAAAAAAAAGGCCCGAATTTAGGACTAAATTTAGGATCGAATTTAGACACGAAGTTTGGCTCAAAAATCTGCGGTGTCAGTAAAAAAAACCTTTCTTACTATAGAGAATTTTTCGCATTGTTGCCAAATGAGCTTCAGCTGCAATGCTTGTTCGCTTAAAAATCTTTTTTAATATCCATACCGAGCGAAATTGAGATTTTGAGGTTTTTTTCGCCTAGATTCACTTTTTTTTTGCTAATATATTATGGTGGATTGGAAATTTTATCAAGTTTTACAGCATGCTTTATTTGATGTGTTTCTGCTTACAAAAAATAAACTAGGAAAATTGAGTTTGTTTTTGTAGTAGAAAAATTAATATTACCTAAACTGTGAGCAATTTCGTGCATGACTACACCTTTCTTCCAACAGTTTCTTCCTAATGATATATGATTACCATACGACCTGTACCCAACAGGAGAGTCGCAACTGAAATGTGATGTACATTGATTAAGCATGAACTGTTAAAATGTGCAAATGATGAGTAACAAACTACAGAAATATATGAGTACATAAATATATTAATAAATATAAAAATATAAATATAAGAATAACATAAATAAGTTGGTGGCATCAAAATGCGCTTAGATACTAAGTATTAACCTAGGACGAAACTCCACCCTGTCTCCTTTGTTTAATCTTTACTGTCCAAACGTCAAGATTCATATTAAAGGAAACTCATCACTTACTCAAAATGTACCTGTAAATGTACCGTATAAATGTGAAAAAAAATAATTTCCCCAATTAATCAAACTGTTTGTAAGCAAAGCAACACAGAAGAAAAACTAATAAATTAAGCGCTAAATAAGTGAGACTAAAAAAGAAAGATGGAATTGTATTGATACAAACAAATGTTTTGATACAGCTAAAGTTATCACCAATGATAAAAAGATGTTCATATTCAAGTTTCAACAAAAATGTGTTTGGTTTTCCAGCCTTGTTATTTTTACGGTTGGATTTTTATGATAACTTTTACGGGAGCAAAGTAGAAAAACTATAAAATCTTTTAATGTTTATTATGATGTTAGCTGTTATGCAGGAAATAGTTCACCAAAAAGCGTCATAAAAGTGTAATAAGGAAACAATGGCTCATGATCGAGACAATGCCTTAGATACATACCCGGGTCCTCTCCAAAAGAAAATGTAGGCATTTTGATTAGTTCTTGGAACGAAACGAAGACAGGTGTATGTGTGATAATCCTTTATAGCATCACGGATAGCAGCTTGACCTTTTTCACCTAAAAAATAATAAATTCTTCAATTTTAATCGAAATAAAATTTCCCTATAAAGTAGTACTTTAAAGAGATTTTTCTGCAAAGTTTTTATTGGACAAAAACATGCGTACATAAACGACCCGCTCTAATGAACATCTGTTCTTAAATAAACACCTCTATAAAAAATAAACTAAAATGAAACAGGTAAATACACTATTTTGAAACTAAACTGTATATTTCGAATGAATATATATATATATATATATATATATATATATATATTATATATTGTATACGT
>JAUZNK010069336.1:0-14174 GCA_035046665.1 Euphysa ruthae
TTTTGCAATTTATATATATATATATATATATATGTACATAAACAACTTACTTTTAAATGATTAAATTAAAACTCTAGGAGAATATTCAAACAGGAAGCAAATAGATAAAAAGTAAATAAAAAATCTAACCTCAGAGACAGCGCAACACAACATTTGCCCAGAAATAGCTGCAGATGTATTCTCTTGTACAAGAAGTTCCCCATTAACATTCCATACGTATAAATATGTGCCAGCACATGTTATGATATCACCCTAAATTAAAGTAATAACACTTATTTCTCCTCCAGCTAAATATTAAGAAGTACATAGTGGTCAGTAAAATGTTGGAAGAAAATTTTAAATGAATAAAATTTCAAATTCTTGTCTGTGCTATTTTGCAACAACATTTTCCAAGCCGTAATTAATACGCGCTTGAACAAGAACTTCTTAAAATAACTTTTCAATGCTAACAAATACTTTAAAAAAAATAGAATAACTAAAATAATAAAGTAATCCAAAACTTTAAAAAATTGATGTTGTTTTAGTGGAGTTTAAGTGGTTCAAACCTTTGTAAAAAACATGCGTATAAGGGTGCAAGCAACATCTGGGCTAATAGTCCATAAAATTTTTGGGTTTGGTATTTGAAATATTTAGAACAAATCAAGTAATATAAAATAATTTTACGAGGGGGATGCTTGTCAACTAACTGTCTCTTTTTAAAAGTTTTCAAAATAACTAAAAGTTTTATATAATTTCATTTCTAAATGTTCAATACATATTTTAATCAGAAGCACGTCTAACTTGCATATTCAGAATTAAAGCATCGATTGGTTTATTTCAAGGTAAACTAGACTTCCATTTTTGGTAATTCTTCATGTAGTTTAGAGACCTAATGTTACTATTCTTAAATTTATCATGATTTTTTTAAAAAGTCAAAAAGGCTAGGTATTCCCCTATTCCTATTTTCTCTTGCTCTCAATATTAATTTGAAAACTATCACACTACAGTGAATTTAAAGGTTACCATTTAAATATTCTTGTTCTTTGTTGTTTCTCTCATTCCAGTTGCAGATTTTTACCAGATAAAAGTTAAAAATATTTTACAAAATGTTTCAGGTCTAGGGTTTGTTAATATTTTTATAATGACCAAACACAAAAGTAAACAAGAACAAAAAAAAGAATTATTTTCAAACACCAAACAAAATTTCAGCTAATCGAAAAACAGTTTTGAAAAAATCAAAAAAAAGAACAGATTTCAAAAAAATTTGAAGAATGCTGATTTTAGGCCTAAAATAAAAAAACGAACATATTTAGAATAATGTGAAAAAAGGCAACCTTAAAAAAAGTGTTTAAATCTTTAATAATAAATTTTTTTTTGCAATTCCTATTAACTTGAATCATGAAAAAAAGGGAAAAGTTTTTATTTGGAAAAATGTCATTTTTCCCAAAATTTATACTGAAAGCTTAAATGAGTATTTGTTTTTCAATAAATATTAGCAAACTTTCAACCATCTTTTCGTTCTAGGTTGCCAATGATGTTATTTTTACAAAAGTTACATAATTTTTTCTGCCTGATTACCATACTGACTTTTAAAAACATGCAGTTCGTAAGCGTAAGGTAATTTAGGTAGTGGTAAGAGTGCACTCTGACATTAAGAAGCCTTAAAAATCCAAGTTAAGGTAGGTAAAGAATCTATATTTAATCTATATGATTTTGAATTTAGAGAAAAAACAACTTACCGTAGCATTGTTAATAACAATACAGTTAACCGCACCGTTTGAAGGGATATTTAGTCTACGAGTATAAGTAAGTTTCTGCATATCCCAAATAATACAACTTTTATCCTAAAAAATACACATCATTTAATTAAAATATATATAAATATATATAAATATAAATATATATATAAATATGGTTTTGAACGTAAAAAAATACTCATCGTACAACTCAATTCAATAGTATATTCAACGTTAGCATTAACGTAGCACAACGAACAAAAACATTTATCGTTTGTGATACTAAACAATTCTAATTAGCTAACAAATTTTTAAAACAGATATAATTTGGAAATGTTATGCTCAAGTTATTATAGATTTTAAAATCATTTTCATGATAACAAAATTTGCATGTAATTTTTGTCAAAGGAATAGTAAAACTTTCAATTTTATGTTTTGTGTTTAAAACATAAATAAACGATTCTATGCAAAAGTATCCCAACAAAATAATCTCTAAAAATAATATGACATTTGATCTAAGATCTTTTTATTCAATATAAGTATGCAGTATAACTATATTATTATAAAGAACATATTTTAGCATTGAAATAGCCTCTGGATCACATTTTCTTGATAGTCGAGATATATTTGATAAGTTTTTATAGCAATAAAAAAGATAATCAATCATAGATGATTTATTAATCCACAACTTTTGAATAAGGCCCCTATTCTCAAAGAAATATTTAGACTTTTTTCATTTTATTATGTTTACCTTTAGACACTGAAAGATGTACATCGCAGGCCCAACACACTGATCAATATACCGGAGTTTATCTCCAAATAAAACTAAGGCCAGATAAATTAACAGAATCTTATGATTCGATTGTTGAAAGGAAAGATTTTTCAGTAATTTTCAGTTGTTCTTATGTTAAATCTGGTCTGTATTTTATAAAAATAAAATTATAAATTTTTTTTTTTCCTCTATTTATTTCAAAACGGTTTCACAAAAACATACTTTTTTAAGAATGGAAGACGTTAAGCAGTTTATTGATAATTTAGCGTCAGATTTCACTAAATAATCAGAATCTGATGTTTCTGAATATAATGGTAAGTATTTTTAACCTTTTCAGAATAATTTGAAAGCAGCTTGTGACATTGACAACTAGCTAAGGTTGTTTTTCACTAACAAAAAATAAATGAAGAATGTTTTTTATTCGTTCTCTTTTGCTGAACAATGCCACTTTTTAGTGCATTGTAATAATGAAAGATTGTTTTGTCCAGCTGAAACATTGAAATAACTAGCTAAGGTTGTTTCTCACCAAGGGGTGACATCCATATTCATGTTGGCTCTACCTAGAATGTTTTCTGGTTCCAAGCCATGTTGTGACCCTCATTTTACATCTTACCGCCATCTGGTGTTTGCTCAGAGAAGATGGGTTTTGTGGATAATATTTGGGAAATTATGTTTTGAGAAAAACATTTTCAGACAAAGTTTTGAGGAAAACAAATCGAAGTAAGTATTTTAGGTAAGCAATTGAAAAAAACATATTTTATTAACGCTTAATGGTAAAACCCTTCAACCCACCCAACCAACATGAATATGCACGACATCCCCAAGATGAAAGAATTGAATTTTTTCATTCTTTCATTTGCTGATATATTTAACAATGCTTTTTAGTGCATTGTAACATTGAAATAACTAGCTAAAGTTGTGTTGTCTAGCTGTAACATTGAAATAACTAGCTAAAGTTGTCTTGTCTAGCTGTAATATTGAAATAATTAAGGTTGTTTTTCAAAAAAAAAATGTTCTTTCTCATTTGCTGATATATTGTACAATTATTAGATGGGAATGATGATTTACGGTTAGCCATTTATGGAATTTTTAATGGACTGCGCAAATTATTATAGCGACCTGATTATTGAAATATGAAGCGGTGTGGAAAAGTTAATAGCATAAAAAAATGTTAATTTTTTGGTAGTTTAGCTTCAGTGTTTCGATTAAAAATTAATAAGTTAATAATCTGTAAAAGTTTTTAAAACATTTTTAGTAGTTTTGGCTAAAAGTGTAATGGATTAGACTATTATAGACTATCAGAAACGCATTAAAGTGAATTGAAAGGTTACTATTTGAACTATCATTCGGAGAAGACTAAAATGAAAGGTAAAAAATGTTTACACTTTCCTTAAAAATTTTTTTTTAAATGGCCAAAATGCTAAAATGATCAGAAATAACGTAACATTCAGAACTTCAAAGAAATCTCAAAAATTTCTTAAAAAATTCAAAAAGCATGTCTTTTTAAACTAAACGACTAAAAATTTCATTTTCTAATATTAAATGTATTCCAAAATCATCAAAATAAAAGTTTTTCAGACAAAAATTTACCTTTTTATATATTTGGGCTCGAAAAATTTTCAAAATGGCTAAAACAATCAATAACAGATTAGTACTAAAAACTAAGAATTTTTGACAAGTTTCTGAACAAAGTTTAAACTGTTTTTGACACCAAGTCAGGTAAATTTTCATAATTAGCCGACATGTAATAAAGAACATGCTGTTTTCTAACAACATTTAAAACTGATAAAACCAGAAATAAAACGAACATGTATTTTTTAAAGGCAACAATTTTATGGTTTTGAGATTAAAAACTAAGATTCTAAAAAATGACTTTTGAAAAATCGTAAAAAGTAACCTTACCCAAATAAGCTACTCTTACCTTGAAGGGAAAATTGGTAATCAATAAATTATTACCTTTGATCCGCTGACAATGATATTAAAAGGCTTTGATACAGCTAAACTTAATACTTCAGCATGGTGTCCATATAAAACCTAAAAAAAAAATTTTTTTTTAATGTAACAAAGAATCTCATCTAAAGTACTTAAGAACAAGTTTATAATAATTTTTTTTAGTATTATAAACAAAATATATATGTACATAAAATTCCATAAATTCAACAAAAGATTTTATAGCTTTCATACAACTCTCAATATCTCACCGAAGAGGACAAACCGTTAGTTTATATTTTTAAGTTTGACTAAAGAATTTATTCTTTTATTCAGGAATTAAAAAATTTATATTCTTATCCAAGCTAATTCTGAGACCTAAGCATTAGCTGTAAAGCAGTTATCTTACTCAATCAGCCTTTAATCCAAAATGAAGCAATACCTCACACAAAAATACAATTTATTACCTTTTCTGAATCAACCAATATAAAAGATATTCTTGCTGATTCTCTTAAACAATCTCAAGTTTTAAATTGAGAGTAACATTTTTGTTGCAAAAAATATTGAAATGCCTAAAAATTCCTAAAATACCTAAAAATTCCAGCTTACAAGGTTATTAAAGGGTTTTATTAAAATTTTCCTTTTTCATTAATACAGCAAGAATGAAAATAGCATGCAAAGTAAAAATCTGTAAAGTACCAGATTTTGGCAAATTTTCATCAATTTCGGCTTTCATAAAAAAATAATGTTAACTACCTTATGAAGTGCTAACATATAACTTCTGTCTTTTGAGTTCTGTTCAATATTCCATACGCATACTGCCTATAAAAATATGGAACATTAAATGATTATATTTACTGATTTATCAATTTTTTCTGTGATAGTTACGCTTTATGGTGTTAATAAATTGCACACAGACTGATAAAGAGCAAAAAATTTGTTTAAATACATGCGATTACACTAACAATTTAATTAATTCTGAATTTTAATCCACTTATTTTTGAAACTTGATTTGTTAACATAGCAAATCAAGCATACCGTGCTAGTTCCCCCTGATACAAATCTGGTTGATTCCAAACAACAAACACATAGAGTTTGACCAGCAAACACTCCTTCAAATACAGAAAGCAGCTAAAAAAATAAAATAAATAAACAAATTAAAATCAAATTAACATAGATTGTAATGTTTTGATATTGCTAAATAGATTCTAAAATCAATTTTTTTTTTAGACTTTCACATATTCTATAGATTTAAGTTTAAAACCTTGGCCATTTGATGACTTGGGGTCAGAGGGATTTATGACAAATTTTAAGCTACATAAAGGTTTATTTAATTTTTGGAAAGTTGATTTTCCCGGATCAATAGAGAAACATAAAGTTTGTTAACAACTTTATCAATAGGTTTTGAGCCATACACATGTGAAATTGATTTATAATACAACTTTGGGCATGTGATTTTGATTTCAGCACAGCTTTTTTTTTTTCAATATCATTCACATTACTTAAAAATGGACAATAACCATTGGAAAGAATGCCCGTCTATGGCTCTTGGCAGTAATCCAAGAGCCATAAACGGGTATTCTTATTTAAATTCAGATGTTATTGCAGTGGTTAGATATAAGAAAAAATAATTTTTTCAAAAATATTTGCATTAAATTACCTACCTTAATCTTTTAAAGCTATCGGACTTGATTATTCCAGGAAATAATTGCTAGACTTACTTCATATTGACCACAAAATTACACAGACTTATTTCATATATATGTATATACTTCATATATAAGAATTTTAAGTTCTCGTAATCAAACCATATACATGCGGCCATTAGGATTCTCCAAAATTTTGTTTAAAAATTGTAGATAATCAATGTTTTTCAGTCAGTAATCGTTAAATAGTCAGTTATACTGGAATTTCTGAGCAATTGGGTCAAAAAAAAAATTGCTTGAAAATCTAACTAGTCACCTTGTGAACTCTTAATTTATTTGAGAAAAGTTAATAAAATATATTTTACTTAAGTTGACCAATACACCATAAAAACTCCCCCAAATTCAATTAAACTAACTGTGCACCATAAAAATCCCTAGATTTTTCTTCTAAAGCATTAACCGTAAAAACTCCCTTAAGTCTGATTTTCAAAGACGTAAAATTACTTTCTGAAGAAATTTTTGAGCAGATGCATAAAAATAACAATTTTTATGCTCCTTCTGGAAGTCTTAACTTCATAAAAGTGGTCCAAATTACAAACTGTACTGTGCAATAACACATGATATTTATTTAGTGACTGTTAACCAAAATAATAAGTCTACATAATGATACAATCATTAAAAATATCTTACTTTGTCTTCATTAGAAAAGTATCGCAGACTGAAGTCGCCATAACCCCATCCCAAACGGTAATTTGTTCCAGGAAATAATGCCTAAAATATATACGTTTGATTTAAAATCCTAAATAAGTTTTGTTTAGCTGAGACAAAAGTGTTATTTTCTATTCATAACTATGAAAGCTTAGTTACTGAAGTGGGAATGAACAATAAGTCAAAGCAGAATGTTGGAAACTGAAGTTTTTTTCTCAGGAGACACAAAATAACAAACATGTAGGAAATGAATGCTTTTGAGAAGTTAATGTTCCTCCTGCTGAAGATGAAATCCTCTTATTTGCAAAAAAAAAAAAAAAAAAATCTTTTATAGCACCTTGTTGAAATCCTAACAATATAAAAACAATGAAATAATACCTTATTTGCATCTGCAGCACCACATATTGTTTTGTCAGTGTTGTATATAAGACCGACACTACCTTTTAATTCTATGGAGAAAAAAAAACAAAAACGCAGGAAATCAGAGAATGATAATAAATTGTCTCAATATAAAAAAAAAAAAAAATACGTTGAAAATCCATGTGAATACTTATTTTTGCACTAAATTAGAGTGTAATCAATTTGTTTTGATTTAATTAGTTAAAACTCTTGCAGTCAACATGAACGCTATAAAATTGGATTTTTCCTTTGTATTATGGTTAACATAATCAAATTGGATTAGATTTTATTGGTTAATTAATCTTCAGTGTAAATATTTCACTGCCTTACTCTAGATCAAATAAAAATTAGATCTGATTAAATCAAAAAAAAGAAGAAAAAATACTACAAAAACTTATTGATGATTATTTCAGCAAGCAATTCTAAATAAATTTGTAAAAATATAAAGATACCTTTAACTGGGGTAACAGATGGTGCGAGACTATTCAAATAATGAAAGAATAGTTTATCTGTTGAAATATTTACTGCAGGCAGTGCACCGGTTTGGGCAGAGAATTCAGTTGCACGCAAAGCTCGTTTACATGGATGTGGTCTTTTTTTAAACAACTAAAATCAAGTTAATTTATTGGTCAACACATAAATCACCATTGATACAAGAAATTGTCATATTTTAAGTCTTAAAACAAGGCAGACCTAAATTAAATAGTTAGAGACTAAAAAAAAACAAAAACATTTATAATTACTTAAAAAAATGAAATTATTTAGTGGCAACTGAAAATACCTTTTAACACCTGACCATTTTGGAAGAAATAGCTCAAGCAGAAAAACTTTAAAACTACTAACAACAAATAAGTTTTATAGAAAAATCACCAATAATAAAAATAAAACAATTTGAAGGTTGGGAAAAGTCAAGTCTCAACATTCAATGGATTGATAGTATTTACAAACCTCCGTCAATCTTTGATCTAGAGATTAAAGTTTCCCATAGGCAAATTGAAGTAATCTTTCAGCAAGTAATTTAAGCTCAGGATCTGAATCTGTTACGAATTTAATAAAAAAGATGCAAGCTTTAAAAAATATTTTGCAAATAGCCAAATCTATTAGAAGTATTTCCAAATTTAGTCCAAAATTTTTATCATTTTTATCATAAATCAGGCCTGGTTTCTAAATAATATTTTTTTTACAGGTGACCATATAGATACATATATATGTATATATAAAAATTCCTTTGGTCCTTAAACTTCATGCAAAGCAAAAAAGAAAAATTAACGAATATTTGCATATTTGAATATCCAAAAAACAAATTTTTTTCCAAAAATCCAAAATTGCTACTTTAAACTAATGAATGGTTCCTGAGAAGCATATTAAGGGGCAGACATACAGACGAATGGACAAACAGAGAGATGTAGAGATATGGGTGATTGCATAGAATTCTGTTAGCTTCATTGTTAGTCCAAAAACTAATGATAGGATGCTGAGAAAATCTTGCAATAGAAAGACTAATTTGAATTAAAACCCTTGCCAGTAACCCGCGAGCCTAATAAGGCCAATAAAATTCCTTTAATGTTATAAAAACGTTTGTAAAAGAAGAATAAAATGGAAAACAGTTTAATTTTTTACAAATAATACAAATTTTTAACATCACATATTTGTCTTAATTCTAATAATAATAGAAAAGCTTTTAAAATGGCTCAAAATCAACAATGAATTAAAATAAAAGTTCACAGACCTGTTTAGGCATTTGCCCAAAATTATTAATGACACCAATCGTGGCTTTTCGTTCAAGAGGATCATCAATCTTGTCTAGATCAACTGATTTCTCATAAAATAAATGATGAAACACGTTATCTGCTTCAAGAGCAGCAGTTCCTTGTTGTTTATACCCAAATATGAGATCAATCCATTCATGTAAATGACTGCTGACATAATCACATTCTAGTGCCTAACAAAATAAAAAAAATCAAGAGCGAAAGATAAATGATTACTAATCATAAGTAATAAGCCCAAGGCCTGTTATCGGTTACTGTCAAATCACAATCTTGATTAAGAGCAATGCAGTATGCATGAAAGTTTACATGAAGCGTTTTGTGGTGTTACTTTCTCGTGTAAAAATCAAACAGGGTGCCTCTCCACCACAGCTTCACAAAGATAATGAAAATGTTTTCAAAATTAAAAATATGAAAAACACTCTTAATTAAACCTCTTAATTAAAAGAAAAATTAATAATGACATAGAACTATAGCAACAATCGAATTTGATAATAAAAATCATGCTTACCTCTCTATGAAGTCTGATAAATTCTCTTGGGTCACCTTTAGCCCATTTAGGCAGCAGCACATCACCAAGTGGCTCCCCACTTTGTTTTGTACCTATATGTAAAACAAGAATACACATATCTGAATTACATCACTACTACTTAAATAAACACCTGGCTCATTAATTAAAATTCCAAAACAAAAAAATCAATTACACCAATAAATTCATTAAAATATGAACTATTAAATTTCTTTAAAAATAAACCTGATCTAAATATCCTAATTAAAAATTTCACCTATCAGAAGAGAGGGGATTATATCAAGAGGAATTCAGGAGAGGCTTCTATTAAATAAAGGCAAATTCGAGAAGGAATTTATACGACGGAACTTTAAAAATACCATTTTAATAAACAATTTATAAATTATTCAAAGATTAAACTTCATTATTGTTAAGCTAGGAAAATAAAACCATTTTATAGAAAAACAAAATTTTTAAAGATTTTCTTGTATGAAGAGTCTAAATTATTTCAATTTCTAACAAACAAAATACATACCATCAATTTAAAATTAAAGTCTTCATTGATTATTAGGCTTATAGTCTGCAGAATTAATATGTTTCCCTTAAAGTTAACTTTTCTAGATAATTGTATAAGAGACAGTATTTCCATATTAAAATATTGCTCTCAAAGAGCAAGCGCTTTGAGTGGGCAAGTAATCAAAGGTTAATGATTATTTGCTTGTTTGAAAATTCTTCCAAAAAATGCAGAAAAAAATTATTCGTGTAAACAATTAAAAATAGCCATTTAATTAAATATTTGAATTCCCATCATATATTATAACCACAATTAAGAAATTTACTTTGAAATATGTTTCACTTTCGCAGCTGAAAATAAATCAAGGCACTAAAATTAGTCTAAATGTTATGAGATTATAAAACACAATGGGTAAAAAAATTTAAGCTGAAAAAAAAGAAAAAAAAAAAAAGTCAATTGTTGAATATTTAATACCATATAAACATTTAGTTATACTTACCCAGGTCAAAATTATTAACATTGGTTAAAAAGTCTGGTAAGTAAAAGAACTCTGGTATTAATTCCTTCACATCAGCCATGTTAGCCTGAGAGGCAGAGATCCACGCATCTTTAACAGAATGGAATAAACGATCAGCCAAATCAAAATGCCCTCCCTAAAAAAAACAAAATTCATTGGTACCTTTTTCTCAAGTGACTCTTAAAAAAGTTCATTCTTGTTCACTCATTTATGATTTCAGAAATATAATAAAAAATTTTTCTAATTATACTTAGTTTGTATCAAAAAATTATAAAAAAAAAAAAAAAAAAAAAAAAAAAAAAAAAAAAAAAAAAATAAAAAAAGAAGGTAAAAGGAAAGTGATAAAATATTTAAAGGTATTATATATATTATAATATAATATTATATATAATATTTAAATACTTTATGAAGATGTGGCTAAATTTAAAAGTACTAGACAATGTCAAGAACAACCCAAAAAAAAAAAAAAAGATAATAATAATAATAATAGAATGAGTGAAACTACATTCTCCTTTATTTTAAATGTTATCAGAAATTTTTTGTCAGGAAACCAAATCTCTATATCGTTTTCTTTTTTTTTTGTTTAACCTGTTTAAATTGGTGTTGATCCTGACTGCGCATCTTATCATCAGACTAAGTGTGTAAAGTCATTAAGGTGGTTTTTTGAAATTTGAAATCAACATTCTGGTATTTCCAAGACCACCATTTTATCCTCTTTTCAGTGATGTATCATATGATATACCTCGTAAAGCAAAATCATTGAGTTTTTTTGGATTTAGGGAATGCTTGCTTCAAAAATTTCCCTGACAACGCCCTTAACAACTCATTTGGTCGAATAAAGTCCTGAAAACTGGACTAATATTGCTTTTCTCTTTCTTTGTTTATTGTTTGTAAGCGTGGAATTTTTTTCACTCATTTTTTTTATATCCTGGTAATCTATCATTGTACAAAGTTTCAAGATATTTAGACATGTCATTCTAAAGATATGCTGTCACAAGTGTTTTATGAATTTGGGTTCATAAAAGTGAAAAAATGCTGATTCAGCCTAAAACAATAGGCATTTTTTATAAACTTTAGAATCTGGCTTCAAATTGTATTTCTTGTGAAACGTGTACGAAAACAAATACACTGCGACGGAGTAACTGAAAAGAATATAGCGAAAAAGATATGGACCTTTATCGCGACAATGGTCTGATTGCTTAACGCAATAGCTAGAAACGGACATCAAATAGACGATATTAAAAGACACAACTTGAAGTTTTAAAAATAAACTGGATTTCAAATGGAAACTAAATTATACTAATAAATAGTAAACTTGATAGATGTCACATTTGATAAAAAAATTTTTTTTACCGACCATATAAAAAACCTTTGAGTATGGGGAGGCCCTATAACAAGCTGTAAAAAATATCTTGAGCTAAAATTCATTCCTAAAAACGCTAAACCAGAAAAGAAGAGAATGGAAAATAGCGTTTAACCTCCATTTAATAAGAATGCCCGACCCTAATTGGAAAATAACTTTTGATTTTAATCGACGAGCATTTTCCATACTCACATAAACATATTTTACCGCAAGAACACAATTAAATTAACTACAATTGCACGAAAAAAAAAACAGGTAGAATTATAAAATGCCGCAACAAGAAAAATGACTTCTAAAATTGAAAAAAACTCAATTAAATTGCAATTTGAAATAAAAAGAAATGTTTCATAAGGACGGAAATTGTAAAGCCGCCAACATAATTTATAGCTAAATGCAAATTTTTATTGGATTAACAGAAAGGAAACTTTTAACAAAATACAAAGCATCTTTTAATTACAAAAATATTAGAAAAAAACTTTTCTTCCAAGCTATGTCTGGGAAATCAAGGAGAAAGAAAAATTAAGTCCAAAATTATTTGGTCCATTTCAAAAACTGTGCCAACATATAACAATATTTCTAAAAAATTCCCACTTTGCATACAAAAAATATTGCAATGGTCTTTAATAGAAAAAATGCAGAACTATTGAACAACAATCCAAAATTAATATCAAAATGAAAATAAATTTTTGCTTCCTAATTATAAAACAAATAGTTAGTTTTAAAATTGTTACTGTAATTGTTGTTTATGTTAAAATCCCCCAAATTCTATTTGGTAATAAAAAAAAACGTATTATAGTAACAATAATATTAATAATAATTCATATATAAAGTGTTTTGAAATGTTATGTTACATTACTGCTTCATTTTAATGAAAAATAAATAATTAATTTTATTTTTTTCTATTAAAAATATGAATAATAAAGAATAATAAGGACTTCCGGTGTGGCCCAGTACTTAATCTTTTTTTTAAGAAATTAGAATTTTTAGTAATCAAAGTTTCTTAAAATTTTCTTAAAATTCAGGGAGTTGCGAGCAAAATATCCGGTAGAAAAATATCCGAGAGTTTTCTCAGTCAATGAGAAATTGTGAGAAACCAGGATTTAAAGAGGCCCTTTAAAGAGCCAGGTAACTGAGTTTACATAAAAATTATAAATTGTCTGCTAGGAGACAGTGAAAAGCTGACCAGCACTTGGTTGTGTTCATTTGTTATTTTGTTTTACAAGTTAACCGGCGGTTTGAGAAGCTTCTAAACCTACAAGTTTACTCAGTACTCAGAATTTCTTAATTGTTGAGGTATTCCAGTACTAGTTTCCAAGAAACAAGTATCTTAGAAAAAAGTGTATTTACTTTAACTCGTTTTAGATGTTCGCATTTCTATTGGCTGACATGTTCACAATTCAACCTATTTTTAAAGTTGTAATGGCTACAAACACCAATATTGCTTTTAAAAATTTCAATTTAATCTATTAATAACGATTTTTACATTAGTGAATTAATAAAAAGATCTTATACGCCCCTATAAAAAGATCTTATACGCCCCTATATTTTCTTTAATATATCCATTAAATTGTTAAATTCATTAAATCAATGGCAAATCTCTGTATTAGGGCTAATCTTTGATAAGATAATATTTTTTACAAACATGTACTAATCTTCAAGCAAAATTTCAAAGACTTTTCTTTAACATCGAGGTTTTAATTTTACATTAAAAAAGATATACGCTGTGAATTTATCTCCAACCAATGAAAAACTTAACGTTAGAAAGATCAGGTAAATTTCAAACCGGACTTCAGTAAGCATGTACAGTTTTATTTCGATTTTTTTCTTTTTTTGCAAGGGACCGTTTACCTAATGAGATTAAGAATGTAAAACAGAGGCCAAGTCTTTTCTTCTACTATCCCTATATCCCTATAACCTAAAATTTAAAGGGGAATGAAGTAAACTTTTTTTGTAAGAAACCTTGCAGATGGGCTAAAATTTTCTTTATTTGAGGATACCATTTTCCATGAACTAAAGTATTTCAAGTGTTTCTGAAAGTTGAAAATGTTTAAAGAGACAAAAAAGGCAGTAAAACAAAATTTCAATACATAAACATACTAAAAAGTATAACATTAAAGGTATAACACAAAGATAAATGTCAACTAAGATTAATTGCAGTCTGCCATCGTCGTCCAATGTTATAAAATCCTCGCTTTTTTCCTTAAATATCTCTATAATAATACCGCAGTGTAATGATTTCTGCGGCATTTTAAAATTTTTTTAACCAAGCATTTTCAATGGTCGCCGCTATGCCAACTGCTATCAAGATAACGAAAAACAACTTGACGGAGCGATATA